>JACXGM010009516.1:0-14009 GCA_016801145.1 Umbra pygmaea
ACACGATTACATTTGAAAAACATTCACTAGAGTCTGTTTTATTCAAACAGAATACTAATTTTAGCAAAACATGAACATGGACATGCAATGAATAAGCAATGATTATTGCAATGAACCACGAGCGCTATTATTTTGAAACGAAAAATCCCTGTTTGTGTTGCCAGCCGAACGTTCTTGACTACTTTATAGCTTGAGCCAGTGCTACTATTACATGTCCTCGAGAACAGGCATGATCTTACATCTTGACAGACTTTGACATTTCCCGGCAGTTGTGAGTAATCTCCCCCTGGCATTCGTCACGGTGCCACTTGTGTAAAAGCGCGAATGGCCGAGCTTGAATTTCCAGGTATGTCCCTCTTTGGCTAATGTATTTTAAAGATGGAGGCGTAACATGGTGAGCGGGCACGATTGCATGTATTGTGAATGGAAGATTCTACACTTACGGAAATACTTTGATTATTATTATGTGGAAGTAATTACACATGAATGAGCAAATATTTGTGAAAGAACAAAGGTTTTTTTTGCTAAGAATCAACTCAAAGAAATACACAGTGGAGCTTTAAGGAGTTTACAAAGTATTATTACTAGCTAGTAAGAAGAGGTCCTAACGCTAGACTCAATGTCACCGACGTGACTCGCAAGGCGCAGGAGCAAAGTTTGCATTGAATTCTGGACATTGTGGTATTTCAAGTGTAAACTGAAACAAAAGTGCCCAAACTAGTCTAATCTGTTTTTGGGAAAAAATAATCACTCTAGGGCAGTGGTATTCAACTCTAACCCTACGGGGTCCGGAGCCTGCTGGTTTTCTGTTCTACCTCAACATTAATTGGACTCACCTGGTGTCCCAGCTCTAAATAAGTCTCAGATTAGAGGGTTGCAATGAAAAAATGGAGTGGATCTGGCTTCGAGGTCCAGAGTTGAATACCCCTGCTCTAGGGTAACGTTTTTAAATCCTATACAAAACATTTTTATTTACGTACTCTGGAAGTGTCCTTTAAGACAAAATTCAAAGAAAGCCAAGGTGCCAGTGATTAGTTTCCTACACCAACAAAAGGCACTTGGCACTGACATTATAGGTTTGGCAGACCCAAATTTCACATCAGAATCACAAGACAAGTTCCTAAGAGTAAACAGCTTGCATGATAGGAGGCTCACAGGACAAAAGCTTCAAGCACCATTTAACACTGCTCAAAGTAAGCAAGTTTAGCTTGACATGTCACGTGGCAGTAAGAAAGCCATTGATAAGATGGCAAAAAAAATTCCCAAGGATCACAGTTGGACAATTGAAGGAGTTGGTTTCTTCTGAAGGTCACAAAGTCTCAAACTACAATTAGATGCTTGGGCTGGGCAATATCTGGATTTACACCTCAGGCTCATCAGCGACGCTACTTACTGAGGAAGTTAAAGAAGGCACACCTGTCTCTTCAGATCTGGTAAACTTATTTCACTGTACCATTGAGAGCATCCTGACCAACTACATTAACATGTGGTATGGCAACTGCTCCGCAACAGACCAGAAGGCCCTGCAGCTGGTAGTGACCAGCTCCGCCTCCATTGAGGACATTAGTGTGGGCATTATCATCATCAGGGATCCCTTCCAACATAGCCACAAACTGTTTGCCCTCCTCCCATCCGGAATGAAATACAGAAGTAGGTTACGGAACAGCTTCTTCCCTACTGCTATTACCCTGCTGAACACAAACTCTCAACAGTGATGCACACCACCTCTGCAATGACAGCTCACTGCATCCAAACTCTTGAAAGAAATGCACCCTTTCTTATTTACTGTTCAGTCTGGGACTGAAGTTTCACTCATTTCCAACTGTACTTATCTAGGTGCTGAATTCAGTTAATAGTTGCTTATACAGCGTATACAGTCATCCTGCATTTCTTCCCTTCATCTGCACCAGATGGTCATTCACTTTATATTACTTGAACAATTATACTACATATACTGTTTAAATACTTTATATACTGTACATTTGGTCTAATATCACTGTTTACATAATGCATGTATAGTAAGTCATACTATATTTCTTCCCATCATCATCCTTACTATTTTCGTTTGCAAAGTTTTGGTTAGACACTAAACAACATTTCATTTCCATGGTTTTTAGTCAACCATGGCCTAGCTGATTTGAATCAAATCTAATCAGAATCCAAACATAGTCAATATCTATGTAATTGGTGTATGGGCTGGGCACAATTAGAGGTGAAATGGCAGGAATAAAGCAACAAATTTTATCAAATTAATTAACTTGTTAAAAAGCTGCAAACATTAGACTTTAAACATCTTTAAAAATAATGATATATCCAATAAAATATTAAATATGAGTAGTGGTAATTCTAACCAGTTTGTTAGTCACTGCTGTAAGGTTAATATCTGCCAGACAAAGCAGTGCATGTCAAGTTCAAATTTATTATTACATTGAATTTAACAACTAACAATTAAACAGGAGTAAAATTAAACAGTGAGCTCCAACATCACTGGCACCCCTGACTGGCAATGCACAAACAACACTGTAAAATATATAAACAATACAGTTAGAAAAAAACTCAAAATACCAACAAGAAATTCTGTATTTCATTACTGTGTCAATGGAAAAAACTAAATCATTTATTGATTAAATAAAAAAATTGATGTCCTCTAAATCAAGGTGATCATCATCAAATAGCACCCTTAACGATTATTTTAAATAACATCTACCAAAATTAAAACAGGAATTGAATTCCACCATTTCATCTAAGTCTTAAGGAACTACATTGAGCCATTAAATCACTGCCTGTTCCACTAGGTAACACACATGCAAAATCTTTGTCATCCAACACCATGAATAAAACAAAAGAACTGGCAGTTCAAAATCAGGTAATGGCTACAAGAACATCCATAAACGATTGAATATAACACTGAGCACCGTCAGGGCAATTATAAAAAAATTCTAAAGATGAAATGGTTGAAAACCTCACAGGTAAAGGACGCAAATGCATTTTGCCCCCCAGAATGGGGGGGGAAGGTGAGAGAAGTAACACAATCCACAAGAATTACTGAAAAACTTGCAGGGCTTGTTGGCATCTTGGGGTCACCAGGTTTCAAAAAGCACCATCAGACGCCACCTCCACAGCCATGGCCTCTTTGGAAGGGTTGCCAGAAAAATTCCTTTCTGACAACAAGACACAAACGCAAGCGCTTGAAGTTTACCAGATGTCTTAAATCATTAACGGTAGGACTGGAAGAAGGTGCTCTAGTCAGATGAGACCAACATTGAACGTTTTGGTCAGATACAGCATTGGCATGTCTGGCATCGAAACAGAGATGCATACAAGTAGAGTCACCACATATGCATGGTGAAATATGGTGGTGGGTCACTTGTGTTTTGGGGCAGTTTTAATTCCTGAGGTCCAAGGGCAATGGTCAAGATTGATGGCATATTGAACTCCACCAAATATCAGCCAATTTTGGTGGTAGGTAGACCTTCCAACAAGACAATGACCCAAAACGTATCTCAAGATCCACACAGAAATGGTTCTGTGACAACAAAATCAATGTTTTGCCATGGCCACCCTCAGTAGCCACAACTCAATGCGATCGAAAACTTGTGGAGGATCTGCACAGAGGAATGGTCCAAAACCCCTCCAAATGTGTTCCTTAACCTTGTAATGTTTTGACAAGAAGCAACAAGTACTGAATAAGGATTTCCAATAATTATGGAAAGTTGAATTTGGAAAAATTTATTTTTTGTTGAATAATTGTTATTTAGTTTGGTTGGTTCCATTGCAAAATTAATAAAGTACTGTTTCTCACATGTTGGTATTTTGAGTTTCTCTATAATTATTTTGTTTATGTTTTTAAAGTACAACTGGTACATTGCCAGTCAGGGGTAAACGTAATTTGCCCACTGCTTTTAGATGGCAAAGGCAGAACATATTTTATCTTGTAGTTCACCCATTAATTATATAGCTTATAACAACAAATATTGCCTAATAAATGTCCTTAAAGGGATACTCCAAAATGAATGAAAATGTCTAACAGAATACTACTAACTCTGTTATATTTAAAGTCAGGGCAGTTGTATACTTTTGATGCAATTGTTTGGAAATAACAAACAAAAGACAAGTTAGAGCAGTGGTCCTCAAACCCTTCCATGGAGGGCCTAGTGTATGCAGGTTTTTGGTCTTTCCCTTCAGTTAGAGCATAATTAGGACCTAGACTGCCAGGTGAGGGGAGAGCCTAACCAATTAGTGACCTACTCCATCAGGCTTGTACAAGGTGAAAGCAAAAACCTGTATACACTAGGCCCTCCGTGGAAGGGTTTGAGGACCACTGAGTTAGAGCAATGGTTGGGTGGCTAACTGGCTAACTACTACGTTTTATGGGGTTTCATTCCAGGCATCCCCAGGCCTATCTGGAGTGGTGGTAGCATCATTAGTTTCAATGTAACTATTGGTGATTGTGTAAATACTTGGAGGAACAAATGTAAAATTTAAAATAATACTTTGCAGATTCTGGCATAATCTGTACCTAATGAAGGGCTGTAGGATTATAGCTCTGGGACAATATTGTGACTCATAGTAAATGTTTCAAATTATGGTGTATAATTTCAAGATAGGAGCCAAGGACCTTACGCTAAAGTCGACTCCACTGAAGTGACTCGTAGTGTGCAGGAGCAAAGTTCGCATTGAACTCTGGATGTTGTGGTATTTCAAGTAAAATCTGATACATAAGCAACCGAAATGTACTCTGTTGTTTTCGGAAAAACGCAGGAACAGCACTGTCTATGAAGTTAATCAGTCCAGTGTATTGTTTTTAAATACTATGTTTTATAAATTCTGAAATTGTCCTTTAATAATTCTTTGTTAATTATTATATTAATTAGAATATTAGTTTTCCTTTGGGCTTCCTTGTGACTCATTATCTGTGATATGAAGACTTTATTTGATGGGTGTTGTGAGGAAATAGTCTACCTTGCATATTTGGCAGTTCTTCACTTTTCATAAGTAAAAATTATCTAGTAGAGCTGAATGAAGTCAGAGGCAGAAAATGCTAAAATTGTTTCAAATGTAGCCTATAATAAATTTGAGTTTATCATTTTTACTTGTTATATATTTACTTGGGAGAAATCAGTAGTTTATGGAATAAAACAAAAATGTTCATTTTACCCAGACACATAGTTAACAATATTAAAACCAGAGGCTCTGATGATTTTGCAGACATTTTTGTTTGCTCTTGTAAATACAGTAGTTTGTGAGAAAACCCAATGCAACTCATCCACTTCTGTTCCTGCTTATAAGAGCTATTGCTGAAGGTGGATCATAAGACAATAATTCAACAACAACATTTCTGCAACTGTATTTACTGACATCTAGATAGATTTGTTCTGCAGAAGTTCTTTCCTATGGCACAATATAATTTGACTAAAGCAGAAAAATCAGGTTTGATTAAATCTAAACTTCTATTAGATACAGGTAGGTCAATTTTCTCACTTCTCCCATCATCAGGGTTTTGCTTCGCAAAAAAATACTAAAACAAAACTCTATTTGATCCCGAGTCACAGTTAATCAAGAAAATGGGGGAAAAAAATCTGTTCCAATAGGTTACACCTAATTACATGCTGCTTTGTGCACTCTGCTCATTCTACAATAAAATTAAACTGTTGTTTTGACTTACATCTTTACCACTTCTGATTTGAATTAAAAAGGGCTATGGTCTATGGCAAATAGGAAACACCGGAATAGGCTATTTATCATTTTACACAGTGTGATGCTCACTGCATTGAATGGTTACGGCTGCCAAGCCAAGTGGAGTAAGTAAAATATATAAAACACTACCTGGATTTAGGCTTAAAGTAAAAATAAAATCACAAAAATAATATGGAAATGCAACTGTTTACTTTTTATAAAAGAACACTGCATTTCTCAGGCTTGGTAACATGTACAAACTAGGGTGTCTGCGTGGCGTAGTGGTCGCTGCATTGCATGACAGTATACGTCAAGATAGTCACAGGTGTGAGCCTGCCTATGCGTTTGCTGACTTTCCCCAGGCCTCCTGCTCAAGGCAGCGCAAATTGCCACAGCGCTGCCCAGGATTGAATCCTTGTGTCCAGATCGGGCGCTTGTGGGTGAAATCCCAGAAGAATAGTTGTTAAATGTAATGATCCCATGCATGATCCGACTAAAGGCTTCCGTGTTGGATATGCAGTGCGAAAAGAATCGGCGGCCGGGAGACATGCGGTCAGTTGGATGAACCATGTATGCGCCCTTTGCCATCCCACAGATTTGTCCGGGGAGTTGCGGAGCTGCCAACAAGGCAGAGTTAGAGGGAATTGGGAGGGGTGGACAAGAGAGGGGGAGGGGAATAATCACAAAAAACACAAAAACATGTACAGACTCCATTAAGATGTTGTCATATACTTTAGGAAAAGTTTCACATTAAGGCTGTATAACATCTCTCAGGCTGTGTAGCAGAGTCCATTTCAATTGTCACATGCCATGGTGATGAAAGAGAAATGTTTTGAAATCTTGGAGTATAAAACAATGTTGGGTATAACAGCGTATTAAAAATGGTAAAAAACAGTCAGAGTTTGAGAGCAAAATTCTCAAGGATTATAATAGGTAGTCACCTATAAAACACAATATACGGGTTACCAAAACGACTATACGACCGAAGATTTTAAATTTGATTAAGAATACTTTGTTTTGTATTTTAGAAAACGCACATAGCTTTGTTATTCAGTTATAATGAAAGTTTTCATATCCAAGATGCCATTAATTGAAAAAAGTGCATTTTGAGGGGAAAAAAATAGTTCTCTCTCTAGTGAAAAGTTAAAATGTGAGACTTAAGCCTAAAACCAGGTGGTTGGTCACATACACTGTACAACAAAAAGTACGTAGACACCTGACCATCACACTTAACTGAGCTAGTTGCACATCCCAAGTTAAAATCATGGGCATAAATATGGAGACTTCACTTGAACTAAGAGAACAAGCCCAAACTCTAATGTATTGGAATATAATTATATTTTACGGTACATCATTTTTGTCCTCAATTGTCCGGTGGTCCAGCCCTATTAGACGCCACCACCAAAGTTCTTTGAAGCGTGGAGACTTAGAAACCTAGAAGACGGTGGCAACAAAATGGCCCTGATTGGTCTTCATCACATTGACTCACCACTTTAGTATAGAGAATGATTGTCTTCTCAAGCTTCTCTTGACACGGGCTATCTGGGCCGACCTGCCGACCTGGAAGAAGAAACATGGGAATGATGAGACAGAGTTGTCAGCACCACATGTTCAATCATCTCTCGCCAACATTAGAATGAACCCTTTCAACCAAGGGCTGCACATATAGCCATTAACTGTAGTATCAACCACTTCTTCCCCGTACTGATCATCACCGGCAGACATCTGAGTCTATCTGCCTGCCTGGCTGCCAATGGAGCATGGAAAAAAGGCGTAGAGGAGAAAATTATGTTTAAGTATCCGCTGATCTTATCTGAGTAATACAGATCAGAACAGAGCTCTGAGGAAAGGGATATAGTCAAAGGGAGGGAATTTATAATGCTCTTCAGTACTGGGTGGACATTGCAAATCACCCTTGTTTATCTGGCTGTCCTCACATTAGGACTACAAAACCAGGTCTCATTAACTACAACACCCATATCTATCTTCAAGAGTATCATGGGAGAGTGAGCAAAACAGGCACCTGGGAGCAGAAAGCCTTCTGTAATAAAGCAGACTAATAAAGACGGTGGAGTGTCTGGATAGACTCCCTCAGCAAATCAAATTGTCTTTATAAAACCACTTAATAAAAAAAGAACAGACCCCCTGGAGGTTTTATACTTCAGCTCCTTATATGACATCAAGGAGAGTAGGACCCTATAAAAATGTGTTCAATATGCCTGAATACATTTTTGATCTCCCCATACTGTTTGTTTAGCTTTAAGACATTTTTTACTCAGACCATATTTTCGTTCTGGGGGAGAGGTCGACAAAACAATATTTCTGTAGTGCGATTGCATTTTCTAAACAAATGGCCTAGGGATGGATGCAAATAATTATAATGGTTTTGATTTACCGGGTAGGCATATATATTACTATCCACTGAACTTTCATTGAGAAGGTTTTTACAATGCTTATTTATCTCAACTAAAAGACAAAATACTGAATGAGTGCAGACACATTAGCATATAGAATACTCACTGCTTCACCTTGTGTAATACCTTCCCTCGTTTGCTCATTAACCCTTTAATGTCCTTGCTGCAAAAAAAAAACCATTGTGTGCTTTACCACACGGTTGAGTCGAACATTAAAGGGTTAAGATAACCATGTGTAATATGAAATAACCAAACACCTGTAATAACACGTAATGATAGAACCCTGTAAAAATATAAAAAAATATATATAAAAACCCAGACCTGGAAATACATGGAATATCCAGACTGACATTATATTACTGGTGGGTCAGAGGGCCTTTGTGTTTACGCAATCAAAGCTCAAATAGGCCTAAATCACCCTGACATCTAACCCACCAAAACACTGTCTCTGATAACCAGGACAGGAACCAGTAATTACATTTCAAACACACCATCTGGAGTACTGAGATTTACCCTTGTGTGTTAGACAAAGCTAAACACTAATAAACACTTAAGTTGACAATACTTACTGCATTCTAGGAATTGTTTTAGTCTCTCAAACACTGCGTTAAGGAAGCCCTGGAGACAAATAGGAGAGGAGAAGAAATGAATCAGTAAGGGTTTGTCTATCTGGGGAGGTCTTGCTCATCATCACTGTTTCATAACACCACTGGGAACAGTGCTCATAATACTGAACCCATATGACGTCCATGTGAACACATCACAAACATCCTAGCCACATCGTCTGGCTTTTAATCAGCTCTAATAACGAACAACATTAATACGATGGAGCACATCGGAACTTCTGCAATGAAATAACCTAGAGGTACCAGAACACTATGGAAGGATGATAAGGTATGAGGTAAAGTTAATCTAAAACTAGCTATGTGGAAAATAGCTGTAAACCTTCTCACAGTAATGTAAAATGTTCTCCTTTCAATGGACAATAGGCTTTCTAGTTTGACTCCCGCTCCTGTGTTAACACGCCAACTCAATCATATGAGCTAAAGCCCTATGGTAAGTCCCCTTTGTTATTAAACTGTCAGAGCCAAGACTGATTCGCAAATATATTCTGCAGTGTAAGGGAAATGCTAGCTATTGTAACTGAGACAGAAAGTTTTGCTTCCTTCCTTGCTGAGGCACTGAGCGGATGACTTCCTACAAAACCGATCAAATTATTATCAGGCCTTAGGCTGTTTGAGCAGGTAACAACATTTCTGGCTATGTTGGGAGAAAGGAAAAAACTGGGAGAAACAGAGACGGAAGTATGTTGCTGTGTTTTGTTAGCGTTAAAGGGCTATGGATGACAAAGCAAGCAGACTAGCAACTCCTTAGAGGCTAACTTCAGCAAGTTATATTTGGTTTGAAACTCAGAAAAGTCAAAGTTGTTGGGGATATGTTGGGGATAAAAACTGATGTGGCTCCTAAGCCTTAAATCCTAAAGCCAGACAGAACAATAAAAAGTTACCATGCACAATATTAACAGTAAAATGTAAACCACTTGAATAAAACACTATAAAATAAACAAATTGCAACAGGTGTAATGAAAACAGAATGTGTTAAAACATTAACAACACTGACAGAAGGCTGTACCTAGTTGGTTGGATCTTGTTGTCCAAGTAAAATAAATTATGCATGCTAGGAATTGCGGATGAAATGCCTTCATTCGCAGATATTGAAAGAGTAACTATTATATAAAACTTCACCTGCATCATAAAGTATGAGTCAGCGAAATAATTAAAGTAGTACAATTCATGACCCAACACAAACAGTGATCCATTTTGTGGACCTTGGCCAACAGTGTTTGACTGCCTCCAGAACCTTCATAACAAGAACCTAGGAAAGAAAACAAGCTGTTACCACAATAGGTATTCATTATGCAGAACCTCCTAATTATATTCCCCATATCTAGTTCAATGTGTAGTAGAAATTGCCCAGCAATGAATTGTGTAGCTGCACTTGTTCTCACTAAAAGCAACATCATTGTGTAGTGCACAAAGTATCCTAACTGCATCGTATTTGCATGCTAGTGCTACAACAATGTAGGCAAATGTAGACATTTGTTCAGATATTAAAAAACTTGCATGAGCTAGTTTATCACCAATTTCAATTAAAACCCAGACACTCATGTTTGAAAAGTTCCCACAGAAAGGTCTTGCATAATGGTTAACAAAACTACGACGATTAGAACGACTGTATCTGTAATAGTTTAAAAAGAAAACATGTTCACAATTTAGTCATCCTTGTTATAATTGGTTTAAAATTGAAATCCTGAATATTGAGAAGTTCATGGGACCGAGAGAGATATACCAAGGCTATATATTGTAACTCCTAAGCCTAATAATCTAAATCCTCACATTGGAAAGTAAGAGGCTTCATCAGTCATAATCACTTGATTCATAATCGCTCATTAATTCCTGCTATCTAAGCAACCCAATCTGACCTGCTCAAAAGCGATTCAATTCCTAATTAATGTCACCAAGTTAATTACTTCCAGATCAAGCCAAGGTGACAGTCACCGCCTACAGGAAATGATTTACATATTGCACTGATTAATTGCTACAGAGATGTCTATGCCACAAAGGTTGTTGGAAAATGGAAATATGATATTGGAACTGCAAACAAAATGGCATCTATATATACTACAGTGACAAGCTGAGTAGAATGCTTAAATGATAAGTAGGATTTTAACATTACATTATACAACAGATGCATTCAAATAACATACACTGCATTCCAAATTATTTTGCAAATTGGAAATAAGTGTCAAACATTAAATAAGGTGTTTTTCAAACAAACTCATGGTTGGTATTGTTTCTCCAGGCTCTTTGGATCAGACACCTCTGATAATTAGTTTGCCAGGTGAGCCCAATTAAATGAAAACTACTTAAGAAGGATGTTCTACATTATTAAGCAGGCCACAGGTTTCAAGCAGTACGGGAAAGAAACAAGATCTCTCTGCTGCGGATTTAGAGCACAGACGGGTTCGTGCAGATAAAGGCATAATGAGGAAGGATTCTGCCAGACATATCCATCAGATTAAGAGAGCAGCTGCTAAAATGCCATTACAAAAGCAGTAAACAGGAATTCAGAGCTGCTAGTGCCTCTGGGGTCCCATGAACCTCAAGGTGTAGGATCCTACAGATGCTTGCAGTTGTGCAAAAACCTACTATTCAACCCTAACCAATGCTCACAAACAGAAACAGTTGCAGTGGGCCCAGAAATACATGAAGACTAATTTTCAAACAGTCTTGTTTACTGATGAGTGCCATTCAACCCTGGATGGTCCAGATGGATAGAGTAGTGGATGGTTGGTGGATGGCCACCATATCCCAATAAGGCTGCGACACCAGCAAGGAGGTGGCGGAGTCATGTTTTGGGCAGGGAATCATGGGGAGAGAGATGGTAGGCCTCTTTAGGGGCGTGAAAATGACCACAGCAAAGTATATCGTTTCTGACTGACCACTTTGTTCCATGGTACAAAAGAAGAACCGTGCCTTCCGTAGCAAAATCATCTTCATACATGACAACGCACCATCTCATGCTGTAAAGAATACCTCTGTGTAATTGGCTGCTATGGGCATAAAAGGAGAGAAACTCACGGTGTGGCCCCCATCCTCCCTAGACCTCATCCCTATTGAGAACCTTTGGAGCATCATCAAGCAAAAGATCTGAGGGTGGGAGGCAGGTTGCATCAGAACAGCAGCTCTGGGAGGCTATTCTGACATCCGGCAAAGAAATTCAAGCAAAAACTCTCCATAAACTCACAAGTTCAATGGATGCAAAAATTGTGAAGGTGATATCAAAGAAGGAGTCCTAGTAGGGCTGCACAATTAATTAAATTTTAATGACGATCACAATTTTGGCTTCCCACAATCAAATTTAAGGTCAAGCGCAAGTATCTCGCGACCGTACATGCTAGCAACTAAATTTTGGTATCGTTGGAAAGAGGGAGATCTGACGAAAAGAATGAGCGGTGGTCCCTGTCGGTTACACAGAACCAGAGCTATTGCGCCTCAAAATCGGTCATGTTTTTTAGACTGACGCTTTTTTTACTAAACACATTATAGACAGAAAGTAGGAAGCAAAAATGACAAAATAACTCTGCAGTGATGTAGGACATCATCCTGCACAAACACCAACAATTTCTGGAAGTGAAAAACAGCTGGAATTTCAAAAATGTATAGAAATATTGTGAGAAATGGGTGCAGCATTTTGATGTTGACTTGTTTGTACGGCCCCCAAACATTGCACACTGGTCCAGGAGCCCTGGGGGCATGACAATATGTATTGAAAAGCCTTATTCATCCTGGTTTACATGCTTTGACAGATATAAAACGACAAAACATACATGCATTCTTCCATTTACATTTTTTTATTATTATTTATTCTTTAAGGAGATGCACTGAATTTTGGTGAATAAGAGAAACCATTTTATTTTGATGCACATATTTGTACATTAACAGAAATGTAGCACAATATAGATGTGAATGCAGTTATAATTAACCTATATAAAATTAGTTTTGGTTAAAATCAACAAATAGTGAAAATTGATCGTGATCTCAATATTTATCAAAATAACATCGTGCAGCCCTAGGTCCTATGTAAACATGTAACTTGCCCTTTTAAGATGTGTCTGATTGACCTCCTAATGCAGCAATTTCAACGAATGACCATTTTCATTTCTTTACAACCTCTAAAATGTTTTGAAACTCTGTTGTGTATAATAATTTAGAAGAGTGCATTTTGAGTTTTTATTTTTGAAAAAATATACTGTTTTCATTGGGTGGTTTTGTTCAATGAAATTCAACTTATACACTAACATCTGGTGACTTGAAAAATATACTGACTGGTCATATGCATCGACGATTTAGGAAAATCATTGTTCCAGAGTGTTGTTGTAACCCTGAAAAGGTACACCTGATTAGGGTTGTCAGCCAGTCATAAAGCCTTTCATTAATGAATGAGGTGTGCCTGTTCAGGGCTACAACAACTCTGAAATGTCTCGGGGTCCTTGAGGAGAGTTGAAGACCAATGCTATAACGAGCCCACTATCAACAACAAGGATGCAGTCCCAGAAGATAAGTGCAAACAGTGACATTACAAAGAGTATGTTTTTTATTCTGTATGATGCTCGAATGTTTTTATAATGCTCAGGGAGGTGGTCCCCAATTACTAAAATAGCAAGGGATGTTAATTTATCGGGGGCAATCAGAGCAAACAGCTAACAAGACCAACCTGTTGTGAAACGTGTCCACACACCCCAGATTAGCTGGGGGTGCGCATTCAACTGAAATTACCAAGTGCTTTCTGACTCAAGAACTCATTACTTGACAAAGAGTCTTTTTACCCAGTAATTATGTGCCCTCAACATTACATTTAGCAAGCAGTCCACATACCAGCATTTAACCAATTTAACAATGAAAGTATGCCGGTATCATTGCCAGCAAGCCAGGCAGCCTGTGTTCCTCTTTGTTCATTTAGTTGCAGTCCATCCAAATGTGATATAAAAAGAGATCATGAAGATGTGCTTTCAAGATCAAACTATTACAAGTTGTTGAAACCTAGGAGGGGTGTGAATGAGAGCCACAAGTTACCAGCGTGAATGTTCCTCGTCGTTGTCTCCCCTGCTGTCTTCTCACAGTGCAGTGGTGCACATCTAAGCTAAAGTGTGTCAGAGAACTCACAGCTCAAGCACCAGAGACCATGGCACACTGTAGGCTGGCTAGTCCAACATTAGATTACCCTCAATCCGTACAACAGTCAATGTAACTACCTAGTTTGTACACTGCGGTATGGTATATTGCCTTGAATATATGAATTGGACTTGTTGTTGGTGTAGTGATTACATGGCAGTGTGGATGATGAGTACAGAACAAT
>JACXGM010009516.1:14109-27570 GCA_016801145.1 Umbra pygmaea
TGTCTGTCTGTCTGTCTGTCTGTCTGTCTGTCTGTCTGTCTGTCTGTCTGTCTGTCTGTCTGTCTGTCTGTCTGTCTGTCTGTCTGTCTGTCTGTCTGTCTGTGTCTCCAGGACAGACTTTCATACATTTCCTGCTGGGCTGTGGAACCATGCATTCACACTGTTAAATGAAATGAACTCTATATAATAATCAAAATAGTATACAGAGTCCAAAATATGAGTTTTAAACTTCTGATTTAAGCTTATAGAATTGGTTAATCATTATATTGATATAAAGAGAAGAAATTCTACTTTTACTTCAGATTAACTTACATAGTTTTAATAGGAAGAGAAAGCCAGAGAAAAGTTCCAGGATAAAAGGCACATGACATTGGCAGAGTACGGTGAAGGAGCTCCAGACTCCAGACCACGCACGACCGGGATTTGGGTCCTGCCTTCATCTGACGGTCTCCTTCCTCTGTTTCCCTCTACTTAACTGTCTTCCCAGCTTCTACATCCTACTGTAATACCCCCCACAAAAAAAAGAGTGGACCCTGGGTATATTCAAGAGTGCAGAGTAATGGGAAAACACAAAATCAACTTTTTATGGATAATTGAGTCATGGAACAATAGAGAATGTTTTATTGATATCAACATTGCCTTATTCTGAATCGTGGCTGTGTGATCATCAATAGTAAAAGTCTGATGTCTTCAGCTCAATTATATAAATGGACAGACAAGCTGATTTATTTTGTGTTACATCTGTATGTGTTGTCCGTTTCGCGTTCGTTATGTGGTTTTGGCCTGTCATTTGGTTTTGCACTAAGCTGTTCACAGTGTCCCTACTCCACTGTGTGTTTGCTCTCAGGCTGTTACACTCCCGACAGGGTTTAACGACCTACAGGGTAGGGGCATAACAAATCGAGGCTCGGCCAGGATCCTTGAGGGTCCGCTGTCCATGGCTTGCATATAGTGGGAACTGGTGTTGTGTGGTCATGTGTCATGTGTTACGTTGTGTTCCTTCTGGTCGCAATTCCGCTGAGATGGCTGACCCCCTGGTGCAGGTATTTATTTAAGCCCCGTCCATTGAGCTGTTGGATCAGTGTCGTAAAGTTAACCTAGGGGGTATTATTGACCATTATTCTCTCCCTGTGTCCAAGACCCTGGTCAAGGAAGATGTAGTATATTATTGTAGGACCTGTCACAACTGTCAGCTCATGGGGAAGACTAACCAGGTTATTCCACCAGAACCTCTCTATACGATTCCTGTTTAGGTGATCAGTTTAAAAATGTAATACTTTTTTTGGCACCTTCTGACTGCCTAGGGTTACCCAGACAGATCAAGGCACTAATTTCATGTCCAAGCTGGTAGCTCAAGTCCTGAAAACCCTCTCATAAGATGTCTAGCGCATACCATCCTGAAAATGAAGGTGCCCTCGCAAAGTGGCAACTGACCCTGAAGATGATGTTTGCATTTACTGTATGGACTTGATGATTGAGCTTTTTCAAATACAGATTATTGGGAGGTCCCTGAGGTGAGGGTTAGGAATAGGCGATGTCTGGTTTGACAAGATACTAGTTAAACCTCATGCAGCAGGTTCTCTTGGAGAACAGAACAGACAAATATTTTGGCTGATAAAAAAATGGGAACCATTCTCTCAGAACAAAAGCAGTGAACTTGTATCCACACAGCCTAATATCAACCATGTGGAGCTAACAAGTGATTATGTGAGTCTGACCATGGGTTCCGTAACTTTCCCTGGACCTCATGCAGAAGGCAGCAAATCTATCAGTCAGAATATCTATCCTAACACGTCACTCTCCAGCGACTTCTTGTGTTCATATTGGGCACCAGTAAATTTAATCACGAAAGTATAGTTGAACATAATCATCCGAAGCTAAAGGAGTCCATGTTGGATTCCCAGTTTGAAAAGAATCAGCGGCTGGTCGACGTGGTTGGATGAACAGAAGGAGTTTCAGAGCTGCTGAAAAAAAAAGGTTGGTGGGAATTGAGAAGAGAGGAAAATGGAAAAGTGATAATGTGATTGAATTTCTCTCTTGAAAGATCAGTTTCATGCTAGCTAGAAACCTACCATGGCTTCTCTGCAGACACAACATCCTCGAGACTTCAGGTGCTGCAGTGTGCAACAGGTGGTGCAGCTCATGAATGATGGGCAGGTTGCATGCGGTTACCTCATTGTCTGCTATCTAATTCTAACACTAGAGGATGTTTCCTCCAAAAAAGTATTGTCCATAATTGGCGAGCAAAAATGCAGACAATTATTTAGAAATCTCATACTCTGGCATGATTAATCAGCCAGGCTGAATAATGATTGTGATGTCTTTAGGTCCACTAACAGTTCTAAAGGAAAACCTGGTGAATCAGACAGGCTCCTCTGAAAATGTATTGGATTATGTGAGCCACCTCTGTGAGCAATTGCATTCTGCATGCACACTAGCAAAAGCAATGGACTCCACACAGGAACTGACCAGAAGGCTAATTGTCACTCCCTGCAGCCAGGTGACCAAGTACGTTTACCTGTCCCTGGCTTGTCTCTCTCTGGCCCAAGGAAAGAAAAGCAGTGCACTGACAATGACAGGGTCATGGGCAGCCAAGGCTCATTGATGCACGTGGGGAGCAAGGGCTGGTCTGTGTGTTCTGATCCAACAGACGAGCTAGTGTGGCTTAAATTGCTGAAACAGATAATACTTATTCTGATAGAAAGGTGTCAGAACACAGTGCGTCGCACTGGACCACGGAGCAATGGAAGAAGGTGGCCTGGTCTGATGAATCACATTTTCTTTTACAGCATGTGGATGGCCGTGTTTGTTTGTGGGGGTGTCATTCAAGACGTCTTGAGCTGGGTGCGCTCAGAAACCAGCCAAGCCCATTGACTTAGACGAGAAGAATTTCCCTGCAATACAAATTCGTCCTGGGCTGTTTGCAAAGACCCAGTTGGGATCTTTCAAAATCTTCATGTACGCTACCTCTGGGGATCGCGTGGAATTCACCTTTGGCTAAGCCCCAACCCCCTCCCTAGTTACTGTTGCTACGTCCGACAACTTCATCTGAGCTCTGGTTTGGTTTATGCTGTGACAGCTCTTCCTGGTGAAAATTGATCAAACTTTTATAAAGCAGCAAATAGAGTGTCTGATAGAAGTAGGCAAAAGGGGCTGCAATATGCGTTCGAAGGCTATATTCAAGACATACGAAACGCAATGAACAACAAGGCATCCATAGAGGCAAAAGCATACCGGTCACAGTCAAAAAATGAACCACTGCATATCCTACTAATCGAGACAGAGGCTGGGATTAACAATATCAAAGAGCAACACTGTTCATGCAAAGCTGGGTAGGTCTCTATTCAATTCTATAATCACTATTACAAAGCAAACGGACTACACAAGTATAACGTTGTATTTATTAGCAGCGTGTGCTAGCGTATCAACAACCAGTATGCTAGGTAACAATAACTGACACTTGTCAGGATTTGACTTCGGATTTGACAGTCAATGGAGCGCTGTGAAAAAGTGTCGGAATTATGGAACCTCCACCGAATTTTACTGTGGGAAGCAAGTGTTTGTCTTGGAACTCTTTTGCTGCCATGCATAACGCCCCTTTATGATCAAATTACTCCATCTTTGTTTCATCAGTCCACAGCACCTTCTTCTAAAATGACACTGGCTTGTCCAAATGTGCATTTGCATACCTCTAGCGCCTGATTGTGTCATGTGTGCAGAAAAGGCTTCTTCCGCATCACTCTCCCATACAGCTTCTTCTTGTGCAAAGTCCGCTGAATTGTTGAACGATGCACATTGACACCATCTGCAGCAAGATGATGTTGTAGGTCTTTGGAGGTGGTCTGTGGGCTGTTTTCGACTGTTCTCACCATTCGTCGACTTGGCCTCTTCGATATTTTACTTGGCCTGCCACTTATGGCCTTCAAAAGAAGTGTGCCTGTGGTCTTCCATTTTCTCACTATGTTCCTCACAGCGGACACTGATAGCTTAAATATCTGCAATAGCTTTTTGAAGCCTTCCACTAAACCATAGTGTTGAACAATCTTTGTTTTCAGGTCATTTGAGAGTTGTTTTGTGAAGGTGAAAGGAGAAAGAGAGGACTAACTTCTTCGAGAATCCCTTCAAACATGCAAGGCAGCTGTTGGAGGACAAGAAGAGCGGGAAGCTGGAAACGACAAAGGAGGAGCTGGAACAGCATTTCAGTCAGCAGTTTAGTGATGCTACTAGACTGATTCCTCTGGGTTCCCCGTGGTATGTCCCTCACCCAGCCCCCCAGCCATGCCTTTCAACACTGCACCTCCTTAAAGGAGTGTTCCACAGTAAATCAGTTTCATAGTATACCATTTACAAACGTTACCATAGATGATTTATGGCATATACATGTCTGTTCTTTTTCAATATATCAGAGAAAAGCCGATAGTATATTTCAGTTCCTTTCGCATCCACTGGGGTGCTTCTGTATCCGTCTAAACTTGAGTTACCACAACTCCCAGAATTCCAAGCGAATTTAGTGCCCGTCCCCGTTTGAACACACCGATACAGAACATGGGCAATTCAACAGCACACGTCTGTACAGCTTGACGCTAGAAAGTTAAACATATTTGTTTTTGAAATTGTAGTTTAATTTCTATTCATCATGCCCGTTTGGTGTTCTGTACCTGGTTGCAGAAATTACAAGCAAGCCCAAAAAGAAGGAGTAATCTTTCACACTTTACAATGTAAAAAGTTAGGGTATGCAGTCGGCATTTTAGGTAAGAATATTACGAAAGGGATCTACGTGCTGAATTAACCGGCACTACAGCCCGAAAGCGGTTGAAAAGCAATGCGATCCCCTCCATTTTTTCTATCTAGAAATAATAGCCTATATATAGTAAGGTATAGTAATTTACCCACTCAGCTAGCTACTAAATACAGCTGGCACACTACACATACAGTACAGTAACATTACCATACAGACACGATGTGTGCTCCATTATCAAGGTACAGAAAATAGGTTTAATAAACTTACTCATCTGGAAATTGTCATCTTTCTACGTCACTTTCCATTTGTGCTGTAAAACTTCAGTGATTCAGTGACGCATATGCGGTCGTCAGTCATTTTTGGTCCAAGCCTTACAAGCAAGTCCTTTTGTCTTCGGTAGACATGGATGAAATATTCCCACAGAAGCACTTAGGCAATTAGAATTTAATCTCGTTTCAACTGCATTATCTGTAGAACATGCTGCCTTGTTGAAGCTGAATATCAAACTCCATTTGTTGTAAATGTTCTTCGGTGTACTCGGGCACAAACATGTATGGTTGGATGTCACTCAGAATGTAAAAGCAAGTTGTAAAATTCTTCATCTGCAAATACTAGGTTAGTGGCAATTGTGTTACCAGCGACTTTAATTACGAACTGTTTCACAGAATCCAGAGTGCCGGGTGGGCGGGGCTTGGAACAAGGAAGCCAGCGTTGTAGTTCTCTACATTCTGAAAAAAATCATACCACCTCGTCTATTTAGCATTAAAACACCTGATCGAAACGTCACAGAAAGACAAGCTATAGCTTAAAAAATCAAGGACAACCGAGGCTTTAAGTGAGTAGGTTTGAAAGCCAAATCAGTCTAACAGGGATGCTTATTTTCGCGACCGAATACACGCCTGTATTCATTTTTCCTATCTCCAAGGTCCATTGGATTTCCACCGTGACGTCAGCGTGTGAAAATTCCCCGCGAAATTTCAAATCTTGCTCTTACACTAGCCAGGCATGGGTGAAACATATCTGACTGTTCTACAAATGTCTGGGAGAAGCTACTAGCACCTACAGTTAGCTCTAGGGTGAAGTATCCCTTTAAACTCAGTGAGGTCACAGACGTTGTTCACAAGGCTAGAGAAGCCTCAGCACCAGGCTCCAACGGGACACCATACAAGCACTGTCCTGGCATGCAGAGGATCCTGTGGAAACTTCTAGGAGTAGCGTGGAGGAAGGAAGTTGTGCCGTCAAAGTGGCAGAGAGCCCCGTCTGTCCTCATTCCCAAGGAACAAGACTCAAAGAACATCGGCCAGTTTAGGAATATAGCCCTTATAAATGTGGAAGGAAAGATTTTCTTTTCCATCATGGCCAAGCAGATGACCTCCTTTCTTACATGCAACAGAATCATAGACACCAGCTGCAATTAGGTTGGCATACCAAGCTTTCCAGGGTGTGTTGAGCATTCTTCAGTGATATGGGAACAGTTTCAGAGGGCAAAGAGAGAGAAAGGTGACCTGCATGTCATCTGGTTAGATTTTGCCAACGCCTACGAGTCCATCCCCCACCAACTTATCACGTTCGTCCTGGACTTCTTCTATATACCTGATCCCTGCAAAAGGATAATATCCAAATACATTGAGGATCTCCAGATATAATGCACTCATGAAGATGTCACCACAAAGTGGCAACAACTTGAAGTTGGCATTGCCACGGGGTGCTCAATCTCCCCCATTTTGTTTGTAGCAGCATTTGAGATGATCCTCATTGGGGTAAGGCAGGTGGTCGGAAAAATGAAGTTGCCATCAGGCCAAAGGTTACCTCCACTGAGAGGGTACATGGATGACGTTACCACTATACTACAGTCCGCTCCATGTATGGTGAGACTGCTTAAGAAGTTTGATGAACTTGTGAAGTGGGCAAGAATGAGGATCAAGCCCTCAAATTCACGAAGCTTGTCCCTTGAGAAAGGGGTCAGGAGCGACCGTACCATCTTTAGCGCTGTTGGCAAGGAGATCCCCTTGCTGTCTAGCCAGCCCGTCCGGAGCTTTGATCGAGTTTACTCAGCAGACCTATCTGACAGATGGGGATTGTGGTCAAGAAGCAGCTGGCAGATGACCTCACCAGGATCAACCACAGTCAGCTCTCAAGCAAGTACAAGCTTTGGTGTTACCAATTCACACTCTACCAGAGGATAATGTGGCCACGCAAGATGAGCGAAGTCCCCTCCTCCACTGTAAGTAAACTGGATTAACTTTGCAAATTCGTACATCAGGAAATGGCTCGGTCTGCCAAGGTGCCTTTCAGATGTAGGCCTCTTTGACAGAACCAAGCTTCAACTGCCACTGCGTTCCATCAGCGAGGAATATAAGCAGGAGAAGGTGCGGCTGGTCATGGAGCTAAGAGAATCCACAGACCATCTGGTGAGAGCGGTGGACGCCCAGGTACGAACCGAGAGAAGATGTAAAGCTGAGGAGGAGGTTGACCTGGCAATAAGAAAGCTACAACACCAGGAGGTGGTTGGCATTGTGCAGGACGGTTGGGCAGGCCTCGGTTGGGGACAGGCCCCCCTCTTCTGGTCGAAGGCATCTAAAGAAGTGAGGAAGGCCACGGTGGCAGCCGAGGTGATGAGAGTTGAGCACATGAGACCTACCATTAAAGCGGTGTCCCAGGGCCAGCAGGGAAGGTGGCTGTCATGGGAAGGCCTTCTAGATAGACCACTGACTTGGGCTGACCTGTGGAAGATTCCACAAGCCAGGCTAAGTTCTCGTCAGAGCGGCATGAGACACTTTGACTTGCCCCCGCAACCTCCACCGTTAGTTGGGCAATGAGGAATCATGGCTCTTGTGTAATGCTGCCAAAGCAAGTTTCCAACATCATGACGGGCTGTAAGATAGCTTTGGCACAAGGGTGCAACAGGTGGATGCATGACCTGGTGTTGAAGAAGCTCGCCGACGTGGTGGAGACAGGCAGGAAGCAAACAGCAGGCCCCCTGCCCTAATCACACATCCCATCCAGTTTGCGAGGGCTGGGAAAAGGGGTAACACCCACCGCCTGAAAGACCCAGCAAGACTCCTCACACCAGGCAAGGGGTGGACACTAGCAGTAGACCTTGGGAAGCAGCTCCATCTCCCCAGGGAGATAGTGAATACGCCCTTGCGTCCAGACCTTGTGATGTGGTCCGTTGCTTGCAAGACCATTCTGTTGGTGGAACTCACAGTCCCATGGGAAGGAGGGCATGAAGCTGCCCATGAGTGGAAGCGGGCCAAATATGCTAAACTGGCTGCAGAGTGCAAGGAGGGTGGGTGGAGGGCAGTCATATATAAATACATATGTTACGTGGTTGTGGCCTGTCATATGGTTTTGTTTTTGCACTAAGCTGTTCACGGTGTGCCTTACTCCCCTGTTTGTGTGATCGTGGGCTGTTACGATCTGGATGGGTTTAACGAGCTACGGGGTAGGGGCATAACATCCTGTATCCATGTGATTAGACATTCTGAAAGCATTGGATCAACTGCATGGTTACGACTGTTAAATGCCACCATTGACAATATGTGCTGCTAAGACATACTGTACAATAATGTTTTAACACATTACTGAAAACCCCACAGATTTTGGTGTCGTAAAGAACAGATTTTTTTGTGCCTACGAATAAGGTACTATGTCTTTGACCAGACTGGAGTGTTAATTTGCATTGTAAAACCTTTAGCTATCCTTCAACAGAACATCATAAAACCAGTTAAGATTGCAAGGAAATATGGTATGCATGACCATTAGTTGAATATGAAGCATGCTACTTTAAAAATGTACCTAGATAGCTGCCCTCAGCATTAAACCAGAATCAGTGCATATTCTACCCCAAACTTAGCATATAGACCTTTGTCAACCTCATTAAAATTTACAAATCTTCTCTTCTCCATTTTTTAATTACTGGCTAATTTGTCTTGATGTGATTTTAATGTGTAAATGGAACAGCCAGCACAACCTTGTGGCTGTCAATCAAAGAAAAGCTTGTCAATGGCGCCGTAATGACGCAAGAAACAGGCCTTTATTAATCATTAATTAGACACATTGAGAATCGTGCTTCCCTAAACGTGAGGCGTGACTACAACGTAATGTTGGGGGTATTGCTGTGGAAGAATAATCATTCAGACACATTATCAAACACTTCATCATACCAGAGGTGGGTGGAAGGCAGCAGCATGAGAACACACCAGACCTTAGGGCCATTAATAAACACATGTACCTGAGGTGGTTTAGGGGGATGTGAGCTTACAACAGAGGCATGCTGGGAGCTTTCAGTCTGGAGTAGGCATCTGGCCAAAGTGCGAAACAGCCAGAAAGACAAGCAAAATAGCAAAAGATAGAACCTAAACGTGTGCCAATGGTGTAAGAGTCTATGAGTACGATCCAGTATAGAGCAGTATATTCTAGGAACGGAATATCTGGATCCAAGACTACATGTACAAATGAATAATTTATGGAACCGTTGACCGAGATTCTCCAAGGTCGCCAATTACAATGAAATTACATAAGCTTCCTATTCAGTTTCCATGCAGATGTCTGTTTTACCAGGCTGTGTACTATTGAAAAACAGAGCTAATGACCTAGCTGACCTAAAGTTTGATCAAAATAATAGACCCCCAGCCCCCCAACGAAAGTACGTCCTCCTCGATGGCTCTGAATGGAAATACTAATTTTACAAGTTAATAAGGTGTGTGTCTGTACGTGTCTGTTCGTTTGTGTGCGTGTCTGTGTCCGCGCACATAAATCTACATCAGTACATTCAATCAATCATCTACAAAAGGGTTCACACAGGGGCAGAGCCTGAAAGAGAACTAATTATAACCAAATTCAATGAGTGTGCTTTCCCTGCAGAGTTCCTGCAATAATGAGGCAACAGGCAACTGCAGCCCCATCTGACTTCTCCCATCTCCAGCACGACTGGCGAGGGTCTACTTGGCGGCTTTACATGACGGATGTGGCACAGCGATGTGGCACAGCGGCAGCACGGTGTGAAAAGCACCTTTGAGAAATGGAAGCAACTGTAAACAGAAAATGAAGATCCCTTGACAGGAAACTCAAATACATAGATCCCATCGCTGCCTGGTCCTCTTTAAACTTTGTTTTTACTTTTCATTCTTCTCAACAGAGAACAAGTGGCTGATTTAATTCACACCCCAGAAGAGTCAAAGTTCAAAAGAACAGCACATTGAGCAAACTATTCCATTAAGTCAAAGTTCAAAAGAACAGCACATTGAGCAAACTATTCCATTAAGTCAAAGTTCAAAAGAACAGCACATTGAGCAAACTATTCCATTAAGTCAAAGTTCAAAAGAACAGCACATTGAGCAAACGATTCCATTAAGTCAAAGTTCAAAAGAACAGCACATTGAGCAAACGATTCCATTAAGTCAAAGTTCAAAAGAACAGCACATTGAGCAAACTATTCCATTAAGTCAAAGTTCAAAAGAACAGCACATTGAGCAAACGATTCCATTAAGTCAAAGTTCAAAAGAACAGCACATTGAGCAAACTATTCCATTAAGTCAAAGCCAGGGGAAAAGACCTCCACACACTCAAACACACTCACGCACACATACACAATCTCACCCTTTTTACCTGATCATTTAATCAATATTCTAAATTTTAAAAAATAATCAGTGGGGGCTATAGCCTTAATGAAGACAGCACTCAGAGCTATGACATACAGTATACAATCTATAACGTAATACAATCTATAACGTCTACACTTATTTATTTATTTATTAGCATTTAACATTTCTCTCTTTCCTAAATAATGTTCTCCTGGTTATCTACACTCACCATCACTTCCGGATTCTGTTGTGGCTCCTGAAATCCATGAACCGTTAGCTTCCGGAGAACTGGGGGGGACAAAAAATGTACAGTGTTTAGTGTCATTGTAATGTATTGTTACTTCATCTATCCGCCCACCAAGCTCAGTGAACTTTGGGAAAATGTACAGATCAAATTCAAAGGTGACAGATCTGAATGATAAGTCAGAACCTGGTGTGTGTTACCTTTCAGTGAGAGGACAGTCCTCTCCAGTGAGCTTAGAGCTTGGGCCTGATCCCCAGCTAGGACCTGCTGAAGGAAGCAGTCTGTGTGGTGGCTCCATAGAGAACAAGCAAAGCTGTAGATTCCCGACGCCAACTGCAAAACACACACAGCGACGAAACAGGAGTTAGGACGCTTAACAGAGTTCAAATTTGGCTTACAATATCACAGATATGTTACTGTTAGTTCAACACACTTCGGAAAGTTTGAAACAACTCCGAAAAAAGTCTGATCATTTCTAAATTATACTTCATCATGAGGGACCAATGTTCCACACTTTTCATTACTATGACAGGGCATATCACATGACCAGGAAATAATCCTCGAGGTTGATTGCTGCAGATCTGAAGCAATGTTTCAAAAAAGAATCTTTGTAAGCGCCGTCCCTATCTCTCAAATTCAAATTGTTTTATTGGCATGAGAAGGAAACCATTAATATTGCATTGTAATGAAATAATGATCTAATAAAAAAGTCATAATAACAAAATCCTCTCTCCCGCCCTCATGTGCAAAGTGAGAAAAAGCATTGTGAAATGATGGCAAAGCAAAACTGAAAATGGGCTGCGGGAAGGATAAATGTCTCGATGGGGAAGGAGATGAGCAACGAAGAAGCAATAACACTGTCATAATCCATTCTCCAACACAGAAACTAACGTTACCATTCCACCATATCTCTTTGGAAGTCATCCATCAAACTCCATGTCACCAGTAAAGCCAGCCAAGCCCGAGGGTGTAGAGGATCACGGAATTGGACGGAAGCGGCAGTTCCCGGGAGTAAAAAGTCCAAGTGTCTTCACATGACATAATTATGATCCGAGTCATTGTAGCCAATGAAAGTGATTCATTTCCTCCTGGGTTTGTTTTATGTCTAGGCCCATTTGTCTTGCAGCTGACATGTCAAATGTTCAAGTTTTGACATGAAGAACTGCTCTCTTTTTAAAATGACAGTTACTGTTTAAATCACACAGTTCAGATTAAATTTTGAATGGCTTTATTCACTTCTCAATTTGTGATAATTCATCCAGGGGCAGCAAGGCGCCCTAGCGGTTAGTGCACCTGGCCGTAGTCAAATCCCACAACGGCCAAGCTGAAAGCGTTGCCGTTCTTTTTGTGAGCCGCACAGTTAACCCTAACTGCTCCCAGGTCGTTGCTACAAATAATAATACTTAACTCAACTTGACTGGTTAATAAAACATTAAAAAATTGGACGAAACAAATATGGGAGTCAATATTTCAGTGTTTTCATAAAACATATTGTGGCCAGAAAATAACACAGCTTAGTGAAATCTCCACGGTCCTAACACGCTTAAAGGAATTGAACTGAACACAACAGAGTAAACACCAACTTAACACACCAACATCAGAGCCCCCTTTGATGCCATCACACTAAGTATCCATAGAAGGTTTCACTGATGAAACCCAAAAGGGTTTTTGAAAAATTCATAAGAGAGGATGCCCTTGGTTTTTCCCATGGGTAACCCATAAGAGAGTGAAGGGAGGGGTGAGAATCAAAAGAGAAACTCAAAGTTCAAACGGAACTTTCAGAACTTTGCGTAAGCTTTGATGGTTGCTTGCATAAACATACAATTGTAGCGCTAGCCAGATTTTGCGCTTCCCCAGATCACAAGTAATCCGAAGAGCAGGTTCCATTCTTTTTAAGGATCACATTAATAAGATGCTTGAACATGCTGTAGTTCTTCTCATCCCTCCGTTTTGTTTCCAAGCAACAAGGTATGGCATATCAAAGCTCCCAACAAGCCCCTATCCATTCACATAGTCGTTAATCACGGTGAGTTTTGCACGTGTGTGTGTTTGTGTTCTCATCTATCCAGGCAGTAGTCTCTCACACCATGCTCGTGTCTCCTTCCTGTCAGATAGTCAGAACACGCACAAAGGAGC
Organism: Umbra pygmaea; assembly: GCA_016801145.1. NCBI lineage: Eukaryota > Metazoa > Chordata > Actinopteri > Esociformes > Umbridae > Umbra > Umbra pygmaea. Next base: position 26,816 of record JACXGM010009516.1, read on the forward strand.
CTTCAGAGGATCAGAGCGAACGAGAGGTGGGCAAGACCGCTTACCGAAACACGGGAGTGCTTTAAAAGAGGAAAAATGGCTAGGGGGAGAAAGGTGTGGAAAAAAGGAAAGGAAAAAAGGGGGAATAAGAGGAGAAATGAGGATGGACAGAGAGGATGACACAAAGGTCTGTCATCTTTGAATGTAAATGAAGTTGGATCGCCTGTTGAATAAAAAAGGAATTTGATATGAAAGCTGCCCGTTCATGCTCTCTTCTGAAGGTAGAAAGACTCGTTATTTAAACACTGGCACAGATAAAAGTTTTTAATACTTTATAAGTCCTCTCTTCCTCGATTAACACCCCCCAACTCTGTTGATTGTATGTGGGCAGAAACACAGACAAACATATGCATCTCTTCAAGCCACCTGCCCAAAACATGTTGCTAATCACATATGCCATGCACATGTTAACTAAAAATAACTTTACAATAACTGTGAAGACATTTGTCCAGTGAAAAAGACACTGAACAATTTGAACAGTCTTCACTTAAAATGCTATTTTAGACTTTAAGGGTTAGGTCTTGTTCGCGAGTGAGGGAACAATGGAACGGGAGATTGGTCGGAGAATCGGCGCAGCGGGGGCGGTATTACACTCGTTGTATCGCACCGTTGTGACGAAAAGAGAGCTGAGCCAGAAGGCGAAGCTCTCAATCTACCGGGCAGTCTTTGTTCCTACCCTCACCTATGGTCATGAAGGCTGGGTCATGACCGAAAGA
>JACXGM010009517.1:0-27467 GCA_016801145.1 Umbra pygmaea
TTTTATTCATTGGCTTTTAAACCTGTTTGAGAGTTGTATTCTGCATTTTTCATTTTTAGTTTGTTACTTGTTTTAAATGGATGTTTTGTTGTTTGTGTGTTTATAATCTGTTTTAAATAGTGTCAATGTCCAGCACTTTGGTCAACTTGCTTGTTTTAAATGTGCTTTACAAATAAAGTTGGATTGGATTGGATTGGAACACGGAAATGAACTGTGATGCTACGGGAATGTATGTTGCTGATTCTGAAAGAACTCGTCTTCGAGATGAACGTGTTCTAATGCATTTTTTATCAATAAAATGTTAACACTATAGTACATATTTGACCATTAATATTAATACGAGCTTCCCTTGCAGTCTTAAAGAAATCGCACCTGGGTAAGACATATCAATGATTAAATAGAGGTTGAAGAAGAGATGTCAGCCAGGCACGCAAAAATGCTCAAACACATGTGGGTTTCGCAAGGGAGGAAGATAAAAAAGTTTTAGTGTCATCCACATATTAATGCATATTAATGATAGGGAGAGCATGTGAGGATAGGAGATAAGCAAAGTGACCTGTATAGAGAGATTAATAGAGTGCCCAGAACCAAGCCCTGTGAGACGCCAGGGGTGAAAGCTCTACCAGGTGAGACGCAATCCAAGAAACTGTTGAAGAAGGATGAGAAAAGATTCCAGAGCATTGGAAGTGAGTGGAGTTACGAGCCTCTGTGACAAGTCCTGGTTGAGTAGCCCGCCTTGAAGCCAGTCTGGATATGGTCTAGATCATTCCAAGAAAGATAACAAGAGTGTTTTGGGAAATAAAGACCAAAGAATACCACCAGTGTGTAGTTTTTCACGCCAGATAGGCCGAGTTTTGGTTTCTTATGGACAGGAGTGACTCTGGTCGTCTTACAATCAAAAGCAACTCAGCCAGTTGACAGGAGTGGGTTGATAAGAATAAAGTGAGTAATGGAGAAGGTCTCCAGAGATGATATGGAGGAAGGAGGGGACAGGCTCAAGGGGTTGATGGGTAACCAGACATCACGACAAGAGGTTAGCGATGAGGCATTGAAAGTATGACAGGTCATTTAGAAGTTTTGTTTTCCTCCATTTTCAGTGAGCTGTCAGCAGCCTTGTTCTGTCATTTTGCGGTGAGCACTGGAGCAGGAGGGGAGGCTCGAGTCGACGGAGAGGAGACGGGACAGTAATAGGATGTGGAAAAAACGAGAATAAGGTCAAAGAGTTAGAATCAGGAGACAAAAGGGAAATGGATTTAGCAGATGGTAGAGATGAGAGAACAGAAGAGTCGAGAGTAGTGTAGGGAGAATGAAGATTGCTGTGGCGTATGTGTAGGGGCTGAGAGGGTGGAGATGAAGGGGTGGAGATGAAGGACAGAAGGTGATTGAGTGGAGCTGAAGAGACCTGGAGGGGTTGCAGTGAGATTAGTTGACAAGCGGTTTCTAGTAAAGAGTAGGTCAACCATGTTGCCTGACTTGTGAGTGGGAGGGAACATGGAAAGGGTTTAGCGTGGAAAGCTGAAGTATACAGGTAATATGGGTGGTAAGTAAATTGGGGGGAAATTAGTTTATCAAAGTCACATGATGGATGAAATGTATTTTATTTTTATACAAAGAAAATAATAAATGGCAAAAATGTCAAGCTTGAATGGGCATTAAAAGCCTGGAATTCAAAAGAGAACAGAGTCTGGTAAGCAAGGGAGAGAAGAGAATATATATAATATATTATCTTATCTTTGGAGAAATTATTAGATCTGCCATCATGACTACCAACTGATCTCAGCTACCAACAGACAGAGAAGGTGAAAGAGGAGTAGCGTATTCTGGGGTAATCCATGTCTCCATCAGTGCCAAAAAGGGCCTGAAGGGCAACATAACTCAGCCTTGTTGACAGCAGATTGACAGTTACAAACAGCGCCGGAGACCAGGAATTTCACATGGGTTGTGTGGGCTGGGTCATGAGACACGGGTGGGGAAGTGCATGAAAACACTACAGGTAGAGAACAGGGAATGGAAAACACACAAGGTGACAAATCTACAAACAAAGATCAGAATTTAACAAATGTACATAATAAGCCAACGTAAGATTGTGAATCTTGAGAGTGGCTTAAAGCACCACGCTCCTTCATTTTCAAGAGTTTAAGTCAACAGAACAACCTTGGCAGAGCTCTCTTTATTTTCTCCACAACACTTGACAAGACTTCCGCTTGCAAGCCTGAGATCCTACCCACACAGCTCACGGTTTCTCAGTTCCATGAGTCAAGAAAAGAAAGGACAGTGGAGGGTTGCGTGAAGAGAAACATCATAGAAATGGAATGGATAGAAAGGACATATCAATTCAAATCAAGGTAGCAGAGTAGTCAGAGCGGCAGCCATTTTTACATGTACCATTCTATTGCAAAAATCTAGCGGCTTATTTCTGCATTAAACCGATTTGCGTGTTGTCACCGTGACGACTAACAACAATCGCCATTTTGTTGTGTACTAATCAACTGACAACACCAAGCAGTTCAATGGCCTTTCTATTAATTGTATTTCTATGAGAAACATACTCAGGGAGGAAGAAATAGCTCCGTCAGCATCATATGAGATTTCTTAGGGAGGATAGAAATAGAAACAGCAATCTACAGTGTAGGCCTGGCCCGGCCCAACTTGTGTGCTTTGTCACCACTGCATTACAAAATACTTTTGGGGGCTGGTTAGACCTCCACTTGCTGAGGGGGAAATATATGTGTGTCTCTTATCTGAATTGTGTTTTCTGATAAAAAAGAATCAGTGTCCCCTTGCACTGAGAATGCTGGCTGGTTTTATCTGATTTAACAACTTAGTTGGTTTATGGTTGGTTCAATTTTCATTTAAAATATAAACCTGTCAGATGTGTGAAATTGAGTTGAAATGCCTTTGTTCTGACTCTTGTCCTGCTCGCTGCGTAGAAGTTATATGATTAATTGTATTTTTCTAGGCTTCTGCTTTAGGCCCCAGTCCTAATAGGGCTCTTGTCTGTACGTCTACGTTGTCAATGATTTATGCCTCCTTATTAAAGCCATAATATTTTTTCAGTTTAAGAAAATAATAATACTTGCATTCATTGTCCCTTGTCATGACCAATGTTTGAAATCATACTGCCAAGTGCCAAACCCATCGTATTTCATCTTTAGAATAATATTCTGTTCTACTCATTCATTTGCATAGCTTTATTGATGTCACCAATTTAGATACGTGCCATTGCCTATAGAAGGTCTACACTCATTTTTACTTTCCATGCAAACATACTGTATTCCACACATTTACTGAGATATTTAAAATGTATTCATAAAATAAAATAATTTAGTAAAATGTATATAATAAAAGCAATATAAAACTGAAATGACAATGACCTTGTTCCTGTTGATAAGAAACATCCCAATTGGTCAACATGTAATCTCTAAGCAATGTGACATGTTGTGTTTGCAACTAATCTAATGCTTTCAATTTAGTCAAAAAAAGTTCCATTACAGTTTTTGTCAGACCAGAACGCGTTTCGCCACATGGCTACAGAATCTACTGTGTGATCTTTTGACATTCTTCATACCAGATTAAAGATTAGCTTTTTTGCGTTGTCCATCCTGCCACTCAATTGCTTGCGATATTGTAGTGATATATGCATACTGGTCGTGGCCATAAAAGCTTTTAGCCAAATCAAAGTTGCCAATTATATCTTCCAAGCCTCTAATAGGTCTTCTGCTTGCGCAGTCATTACTTTTGGAGGGACAACCTTACTTAGGCAGGAATAAGGTGGTTCCACTACAACGTAACCCAGGTGTTTTTTTTGATGTAACTTCACAACCTTTCCTTAGCTCCTTTGAAAGTTCCTTATTGCTTATGGGTGAGAGTTTGCTTTGCACTTCCCTAGCTAAAAGAGAAAGCTTACAGACACAGCTGAATTTGTCCTATAAATAAAACGGGGGAGTTGTAACAACCTTACCATAGTTACTGTGGTATTGTTGACTGTGAATGGTTACACCTAAAAGATGGCTATTACAATGGGCTGTAGGTTGAGTTTTCACAGTAATGAAAAAGCCCCTAAGTGATTTGTATGATTCGATTCTTGTGCCGACTTTATTGTCTGTATTAATCAATAATGTTGCTCTCAGTGCTGCTGAATCTCTCATTTACTTCTACACAAATACACTATTCTGTACACATCCAGCCCCTCATTGTACACTGTGCAAACTACCCTACAACACAGCTTCAATGACATACAGCACTTCCACTGTGATCTACAACTGGTCCTCCATTACAGTAAAACTAAACGCATGCTTTTCTTCTGAAGCTGCCTGTACCTGCCAGCCCAACAAGCATCCTCACATTAGATGGATATGAATTAGTGTCAACAGCTACCAGCATCTAACAGTTTGGTAAGACTGCTCCCTCTCTTTCCAGTACCACATTAACCACAAAAATAACAAAATAAAATCCATCTAAAATTAAATCCTGAATCTTGGCCATTCTGCAAAAAATACTCTTGTAAAAATGACCATTTTACATCAATCTTAGATTTCGGTGACATTATTTCCAGTGTTCCCTACACCACTGTTCTCAACAAATTAGATGTAGTCTATCAAAACACCATCCTCATTGTCCACAACACACCATATAATACTCACCATTGTGACATTTACATTGTCCCTCGCTGCAAACTCGACACAAAACCCACTGGTACAAGTTTATCTGTTGCAAATCCCTGTGGCAAACCCCCACTAAACCTTAGTTCGCTTGTCACAAATTAATTACATACCAGAAACTTGCAGGAATATTTTACTGGTCATCCGTAAAGTCAACACTTTCTTTGGCCGTCATTCTTTTTAGTCATGTGTATTATACGCTATTGTTTAGAAACCACTTTCTATTCAACACACACACATCAGGTATAAAAAAGAATTTAGCATACAGTACACCTTGTCGAAAAGAAAATAAGTGGATTTAGCCGGTGAGGGTGAACTACCTACAACCCTTGCATTTGAAAGGCCAGCAACATACTGTAGCACCCTGAATCCCATTGCTGACTTGCTTCTAAGCTTTGCTGGATGAGAGACTGTTGGAGGTCCAGTAGGGGGCACTCTTCCATTTAGTCAAAACCCCCAGTGTCCTAAAGGGGACATTGCACTACAAATTGTGCCATCTTTCAGCTGGGGAGTTAAACAGATGTCCCCTTTCTATGTGGTCTTATGTTTGTTTTGCTGATATTTAAATATGTTTAATTTATTTTTATTTCAACTTTTTTACCTGCTAAGCAATTTAGAATACATTCTAATTTACAATGACAACATGGGCAACAAATACAAATTGTAAGGAAAGCACTTATGTTGAAAATACAATCAAAAACAAAGTGTATAATGGAAAAGGCGAGATATCCATAAATCTTCCCCCTATAATCATAGCCACCTATTAATTCACAGCTTCCAATTGGCTCACTCATTCCCTCTCCTCTCCCTTAAAAAAAACATTGTAAAGTATTCGAAATGTATGTCATCAATAATTTCAGTCGCTCTGGACAAGATCTTGGGTTACAACTAAAATGTAAATATAAAAATATCCACTGACGCCTTGACTGCAACGGAGAGACACCTTTTGAATCGCAGAGGAATCCATTCAATAAACAGCCGATATGGGTTATGCTTCTATAACAGCATACTCACCCTTTGCAATCATTTGAAGTAAGCTTGCCTACTATTGGAACAGGTATTCAGAATGATTTACATTTGAAGGACACTCTTTCCTTACCAGTCTTGCAGGTCCGTATTTCGTTGCGGTCCACCTTTTCTCGGCTTCTACATTCTCCACATCACCGGGCAGCCCTGCAGACTCCGAGTCCGAGTCCTCTCCCTCTTCTAGCTCCTCGCTCTCCTCCACCTCTGCCGTCTTCAGTCGCTTTGGCGCCCTCCCATACTCTCCTTCCTCATATTCTTCAATGAGCGACATTGCTCTTCAAATGGACAGCAATTTAAACCTACTTTATTTCTAGACAGGACGGGCAGGCGGACTAGCGGTCTTTCCAAAGGTCACTGTCGTTGATGTTTGCAATGTCTCTGGCGTAGTGTGCATCAAGAAAAACTGTATGTCATTCTGTAACGCTCTCTCCTCCACTGTTCTGCTGTACCAAAAGCGGTGCCCAGAGAAGGTGTGAGTGGAGATTTGGAGAACCACCCAGCACGCCCCTCATTGGACAGTCTGTGCTTGCTAATAGGAATACTGTTACGGATTGGTCAGTCATTGTGTGTCAACAGAGAAATCAGGCGCTTCAGATTCTGCAGTGAAGATCTACGCAGAGGTAATTGCCACTGCTCAGCTCAATTATATAAAAATCAGTGCGTCCTCTGAAACGTGCACAATTTTTACCAGATATCATCAGTTTGTAATCGACCACGACCTCTTGAATATTCTTTAGAAGTACTTACAGTCTTAGTTCCCAATGCTTATCTTCGGAATACATTGGATTAGCCTGCGTTTGTAAAATATTGGGATGGAGCTCCAATCCTGCGACCTCTTGTATTGTTAATTCCGCAAATATTGTAATCAAGTGGCCATTTGTATTTCCATTTTTTTCTATGCAAATAGTCTATGGTCCCTAGGTGCACTGTCTCATACAGTACAGATCATGCACTCTACTACTAACCCACAGCAAACTGTTAAAATAACTGACTCATATGTCAACAAACATATTTCCCTCAAATCATAAACAGAAATCTACTCAAAATAGTCGATGCTAAACTCCCCCAAAACCCTGAATATACAGATAATATAAGTCTTATAATACTAATAATAACAATAATGTAGCCAGTGGAAGCGTGTACAGTTTGTAACTCGACACAACCTTTTTTATTACACTGTTTTGGCATTTGATCATTCACTTGAAGCCATTAAACCTCAGAGAACTGTTTCACCATGTCTCTCACTCTGTTTAAATAGTTGGGTGGAGCAGGAAATTGTGCATTTCTCTGGGATGTGTATGAATGTGCTGTTAGTTTCAGGCTCAGTTTTTTCTTCAAATTTTGTCACATGCACCGTTTAGTCACACTGTCAAATCTACAGTATTAAACAACAGTGCCACTGGCCCTATAGATGCTGTGTCAAGTACAGTGAGAGTATGTGTTGGAGAGCATAGCACTGGATTTAAACTGCTGGTTAACAACATCCTGAATATTCACGGGTTGAACTTTTGACTCACTGTTCTGAACAGTGGTGAACAGTGGTGAACAGTGGGGTCAGAGAGCATTGTGCCAGCTTTTGGTATGCAGCAGTCAGGCTGGACTCCTATTAGCATGGTGTGCATGTACAGATGCATACATTATCAGGCAGTCTTCTCCAAAAACATGAATCACTCTATTCTCCAAAACCTTCTGCAATCACATGCTTTTTTTAAAGACAAAACAGAAAAAATTGTGGTAAAGGATAAAACTGATTAGCCATTAAACAGGTGTGTTTGGCAGGACTGCCAGAGCTACTTGTCATCAGCCCATTATACATGTACTAGGGCTTTCATGCTCTCGTTAGTTTTTGTTGGAGCTGTGAAATCAAAATGTGCCTGAAATATGCTAATCACCCTTTGTGAGATTTCAATTGTAATTGGTAAAACAAAGAAATCAAAACAAATGTGCATGTACTGTACACAATAAAAACGTCAGTGTTAAATTAACACTCTCAGTGTTTATATAGGTCCAAATGGACCTATATACACAATGACAAATGTTCATTTAACACCTAGGGTGTTGATTTAACACAGTCATTTTTACTGTGTAAGTTTAACAATAGATATACATATTTGTCGTTCAAGGACCTTGTGCATAAAGTAGGTCGAACGTAATGCAACAATCCAATTGAAGTTCAGTACTCACACATTCAGATGTAGCTTTATATATAAATTGTACAACACAGGAAGTGCAACTGGAAGAAAAAATATTAGTACACTGAAGCAGAAGTGATGTCATCGATGTCCAAACTCTAAATGTTATTTATGGAATTGGTGTTAAATGTCTAGTCTGTTAGGGTAGGTAATGGTAGTATTTCAATCAGTGACATCACTCTAAAACTAAGACAGTTGTTTCCTTTGCATCACAAGAGCGAAGCCTTTTATGCTCTGATGTGATTCTGGCTGGTTTGTTAGTATTTTCGGAGGACCTCAAGGCCATTAGATCCTCAGAGTCTGCTGAAGAATGCATAATACCTGACAAGTTTATCAAAACGGAAGAGAGAAGGGTGGAGAATAAATCCAAAGGGACCTACCGGTACTGAGGGAAAAAGGGAGAGTGGGCGTAAACAGGCATGAAGAAATTTGAATATCAAACAGCATATATTAGCTATCTTTTTTCCAGACAGTAAAATATGTTTATGATTACATAAAACAACAGAAAACGTACAATTTGTGTAGGACATAGTACCATCAAGGAACAAATACACAAGGATAGAAGCTATGATGTTGAAGATCCTTTCATTGCGTCCTATGTCAATGAGATAAAATGTCCCTACAATGTAGATGTATTTAGCGTAACAATGCTGAACAGTTCAATTCAGGACACTGCCCGTTGAGCATAGGTGTAATGTTTTGTTAGAGACGAATAAAGCTTGTTGGTCCAAAGGATGGTGATGGACTTCTTTGGTTTTAACAGGGTCTCCTGGGGACTTGCAGGGATTTCAACATCAACCCAGCTTTTGTTTTGACTGTAGTTACTATTCTTAATCGATACAGTGCCACTGGCGTTAAAGGGTTCTACTGAGAACTTTCAGTTGAAGAAATTGGAAGTTATTATTAATTAAAGCCTAGGATTATTAGTTTGTTTATTCATCACATGCACAGAAACAAAGATATACTTGCATGTAACGGGACTATTATGTGGGGTCCGCTTGGCGTAATGGGCCAAGTCGCTGCATTGCACCACATTCTACGTCATGAAAGTCACGGGTTCCAGCCCAGTGGCGGCTGCCGGTCTTTGAAAAAGGGCAAGCTCATTTTCGGTCTACATCATAAAAATTGTCCATTTATTTATATGTAAATTCTGCCCTACTTTCCTTTTCAAGTAAATATTTGGTGACCCCGTCGTACCAACTAGGAGTCTTTTCCAGTGATTTGACCAGTGTCCTCTCGATGGCTGGCAAAGCTAGGCTGCTTAAACGGCCTTGGCCCATTGTGTTACGGGTGTAGGAATTGAGCTGCTTCAAACTGGAGAAGCGCGTTTCTACACCTGCAGATGTAGCTTCAATCGTTGCCACTAATGAGAACAGTTTGTAAAGCTGAGGCATTGCACTGTCCAACTTCATGTCTTTAAGGAACACCAAGTAATCACACAGCTTTCCCCTGTTACCATGCAAGTCCAGATCTGAATACAGGACTTGAAGTTCAGACCTCAGTCTCCCTGAATCAAAGTGATGCCACAACTTTTCAGGACACTTTGGAAGCCCTCCTCTGGAAACATTTGTCTTATGTCATCCAATTTCCCTTAACTATTTCTAAGACGAGCATACTTTCCAAATTTGAAAAATGCTAAGGAATCTGCTCCAAGATGTTATCAGGGATGGCCATGTACAGATTCCTGTAGCACTCTTGGGAATCCTGCAATTGGGTCAGACAGCGCTTTAACCTGAAACAAGTAATGTGATGTATAATTTTATGAAATGTATGATGAAAATTGGCTAGGAAGTTCGCCAAGCAAATACCAAGAAATAGGTTGCAGCAGCTTGTCTTTCAACTACACTTGCAAAATCCGATGTGACTGAGCTCGAATAGCTTCGGCTACTTTTTCTAGTACAAAATCACTGTCAAACAAAAGGAGATACTGTCTATAGACAGATCCACGAATCATCACGCAGAAGCCCGGAGTCCAGGCCAGCCCACTCTTCCATTCACCCCCAGAGACGCTGAGCATCCGTGGGCTGAATATAATTGCAGCATTTATCGAATGATCGTCTAGTTTTGAAGCACTTAAAATAACTGTTCAAAGCAGCTCCATTGAAGTCCATGGATGCCAGGCTTCAACAGGGAAATGCGCTGTGACGCTACGGTAATGTACGGGAAGGAAATCGAGTCAGTCGACCTGATATATGTAGCTGATTCTGAACTAACCCATCTTTGAGATGAATGTGTTCTAACACATCTTTTGTCAATAAAATATTAATACAATAGTACATATTTGACCATAAATATTTTGACATTTTAGGAGAAGCCGAGCTTCCCTTGCAGTCTTAAAGAAATCTCATCTGTTCGAACCTGACTGTGTTCTCTGACTTTCCCAAGGACTCCTGCATGAGGCAGCGCAAATTGGCATAGCGATGCTCAGGATTTGGGTTAGATGAATCAGATTATCCTGCCACATCGCTCTCCAGCGACTCCTTATCCCCAGATCGGGCATCTGTGGGTTCAATTGCGGAAATATAGTAGGTGAATGTAATCATCCTGTGCATGAAGAATCTGCGGCTGGGCAACGTGTGGTTGGATGAACCATGTTCGACCCCTTTGCCATCCCACAGATCTGTCCAAGGAGTTGCGGAGCTGCCGACAAGGTGAAAGTCACAGCCAATGAATCCGATTTGTTTTTTCTTCGATCTCATCAAAGGTGAAAGTCCAGTAAACAGGCATACATTATTTTTTTTATTACTTGTTTAAATAAAATATTATTGGAAAAAAAATGTTAATTGCCTGTCTGTGTTTTTCTGGGGTATCGTTTCTAGTGTTTGCCTTAACACCCAGAGTTGAGATTCATTGTGTCACACTAAAAACAACGCACATCATTATCAAGTTTATGCATGCTCAATTCCAGGTACATTTCAGCCTGTGGAACAAGGAATATGTTTGCAATGGTGTATTGCACATTTCACAGTTGTGACAGACTTGTTTAGCTAACAGTTCACCACAATGACTTACATATCCCTAAAAAATGAGGAACTAGTCGAAACAGAGACATGTGTGCTAAAATTGGTCATAATGTTTTATAAGTGAACCCTAATATTATTTGACATATCATCTGCTTTTATTTAAGCCTCTTTGTGGTAAAGTGCTTTCTCAATATAAAGAAAATTAAATTATAAAGTATTTCACGTTTTTACACATAGTCCCTCTAGTTCAGATCACCTGTCAGATGGTAAAGGACAAAAAGGCAAGCCACTAGATTTTCCTGTCATGTATTGGAGAATTACATTCGTCTTTGAAAGCCATCATACTTGCATAATCAGCTCATAAACACTGTGACAAGGTGTTTCTCATCCCTTACACAGCAACACCAGTGTGTTGGTATGGTTCCTATAGTAACAGTAGTCATTTTCACACTCCTACGCGCCCACCCACTCATTTACATTCTGAAGAGTTGGCATGGTGCCATTTCTCAAACTGGGATAATGGATTTTGTCTCTTCAACGAATCGTGTCTTAACTTCTCTTTTCAACTTGTAAAAAAACACTGCCTGACAGACATGGTTCTCATTATTCCAGATAATGTTACTTCAGCTGTGACTGACAAATGTGCCACAACACTGACAACTCTCACACAGTGACAGTCTTTAAGTAAAAGACCAATAGTAGTCAAGGGAGGTGATTGCTGGCAATCAGTAGGGCAATAAATGTATTAAATTACTGTTTCATGATTTCAGCAGACAGCATAGCTAGTGTAAAACTCAGCCCCTCAGTAAAGTGCTATTGCAGTTTCTACAAGTTTCCAAACAACACATAACACATTTACTCCAATCATACTACTGCCCACTGGGCAGAAGACGTTGAGAAGACATCTTTTTGATTGTAAAGACGTTGACTAGACGTCTTTATAACACCCTGTGCCCAGTGAGTACATAACATATAAAAGCTGTTTAGTTTCATTTCCTTGAACATAAATTTATTTTCTGTTGATTTGAGCAGATTCGTATTTGGGAAGTAAAATAAACTTTTGATTAAATATAGAAGTAAACAGCTTTGAGACGTGTCCTGGGGCGGTCCAGCAAGTAAATGGCTTCCTCTGCAGCACACATCTGTGCAGCATTGGTTCAATCCAGCCACACTTGCTCTTTCGGCAAAAAACACTTTCTTTCCTCACAATCCAATTAAGCATAGCCTTCCTGAGAAAATATATTCATAAAACCAGGTCTTAGCTCAAGTTCTTAGGAGTTCACCCTGATCAAGGAAATATATCTGGGACAGGCAAACCATGGCAAATATGTATGAGCCTGGTGGAATACACTGTGGACATTGCCTTAAAGGGGAACACCGACAAAATACTATTATTTGTCTACGTTCCTAAATCGTTTGAAGTACTTATTTAATGGTCTGGTTCATCAATCAGCTCTCTGACTCAGGGAGAACAGGGTAGAGCTAGCACAAGAGCAGCGTCAATAGGTTATATGGCTCTGTGCAGATTAATGTATTTGATACAACTTTGTGAAATAACAATAATTTGCATGAAAAATAAATGTTCTTTCACAAGGAAAGTCCCCAAAACTGCTTTTGGTACATAAAATACACATTTTGTATAATAAAAGTCAGTTGCATGGTTCAAAACCATCAGTAAGCTAAACCCCTTATGATATTTCTCATTGGTTGTGCTCTGTCTCCATGTTTTTGCATCGCCTTCACCCAACTGCGATTTGACCAAATAACCAGGGCTGATAAAAAAAAGAAAGCATATCATTGTTTCACGTATTTGAATCATTTCAGTCTATATACTGAAATACAAGAGACTTTTCACAATCAAATCCAATTCAATCAAGATAAACCAACCAGCCTGCGCAGAAGATCAATTGTGAAGCCAAAGGAGATTTAGAAAACTTAAAATTCAGCAAGCAATCTTTCCAAGAGAGTAGAAACCCTTTGGACCAACTCCTGAATCCGAAGGTGGAACGAAGGAGAGTTACTATAGCAACACTGCTGTCGATGGCCTTTGACTCAAGCCCGAGCAGATTTTACAAAATGGTAGTCAGTTGGTTCAAAAGAAAACTCTCACTGCTTACAGCTAGAGTAGATACTATCTGATATAGGCACAATTTGACAGGTGCAAGAAGAAACATTATATTCTGTTAGGCATTAACATTCAATATGCTCGGTCTACACATTTCCCCGGTGACGAGGTTTGAGCCCCGGCTTGGCCGAATGTCTGTGCCCTTCGTCTCCATCTTCAATACGTGTCTCCTCCAGATTCTGCTTCCTGTCCATTTCAATAACATAAAATATGCCCCCATTAGTTTTTCCTCAAAAAATATTAAATAAAAGATAAACATTCAAAACGCTCAAGAAAGTTGGTTTGACAAACAACTTGCTTGGAACATCACAGTGTGTATTATGGGCCAGTTTCGAAGAACACAGAATAGGCATATTCCTGGACTAAAAAAAATCAAGTTCAATGGAGACTTCCAGTGAGCGTAATCTTTGTCAGAGGCCTTTCATTTACATGATGATCAGCTAGATCTAGATGATCAACTGCTCTCGTTCCACCCTACTGTATATCAGTGGACTCTTATTGCCTTGTACAGTCATGGTCAAAGGTTTTGAGAATATCACAAGTATTGGTCTCCACAAAGTGTGTTGCTTCGGTGTTCTTTAATCTTTTTCAGTAGTTACTATGGTATACTGAAGTATAATTACAAGCATTCCATAAGTGTCAAAAGCTTTTATTGACAATTACATGAAGTTTACGCAAAGCATCAATATTTGCAGTGTTGACCTTTTGTTTTCATCAAGACTTCTGCAATCTGCCCTGGCATGCTGTCAATTAACTTCTGGGCCACATCCTGACTTATGGCATCCCACTCTTGCATGATCAATGCTTGGAGTTTGTCAGAAGTTGTGGGTTTTTGTTTTTCTACCCGCCTCTTGAGGATCGATGACAAGTTCTCAATGGAATTAAGGTCTGGGGAGTTTCCTGGCCAGGGACCCAAAATGTCTATGTTTTGTTCCCCGAACCACTTACAGTAGTATTCACTTTGCCTTATGGCATGGTGCTCCATCATGCTGGAAAAGGCATTGGTCGTCACTAAACTGTTCTTGGATTGTTTGGAGAAATTGCTCTCGGAGGCTGTGTTGGTACCATTCTTTATTCATGGCTGTGTTCTTAGGCAAAATTGTGAGTCAGGCCACTCCCTTGGCTGAGAAGCAATCCCACACATGAATGGTCTCAGGATGCTTTACTGTTGGCATGACACAGGACTGATGGTTGCACTCACCTTGTCTTCTCCGAACTAGGTGTTTTCTGGATGGCCCAAACAATCGGAAAGAGGATTCATCAGAGAAAATGACTTTACCCTAGGCATCAGCAGTCCAATCCCTGTACCTTTAGGAGAATATAAGTCTGTCCCTGATGTTTTTCCTGGAGAGAAGTGGCTTCTTTGTTACCCTTCTTGACACAAGGCCTTCCTCCAAGTCTTTTTTCTCATTTCCTTGAGGATTCTAAATAAAATTTTCATTATATGCACTTATACTATAATTACAAATAGCAATCGGTACAATGATTTTAATCCTTTTATTTCTTATTTTCACATTTCAACAGAAATTGCGGCAATCAGGTCTATAGAAATGAGAAAGAAGTTGCACTCACAGCTGCCTGCTGCCTTTCCTGAGCAAGCTCTGCACTGGTGGTGCCCTGATCCCAGAGCAGAATCAACTTTAGGAGACAGTCCTGGCACTTGCTGGACTTTCTTGGATACCCTGATGCCTTCTTTACAACAATTGAACCTCTCTCCTTGAAGTTCTTGATGATCTGATAAATGGTTGATTTAGGTGCAATATTACTAACAGCAATTTCCTTGCCTGTGAAGCCCTTTTTGTGCAAAGCAATGATGACGGCATGTGTTTCCTTGCAGGTAACCATGGTTGATAGAGGAAAAACAATGATTTCAAGCAACACCCTCTTTTTAAAGCTTCCAGTCTGTTTTTCTTACTCAATAAGCATGACAGAGTGATCTCCAGCCTTGTCCTCGTCAACCCTCTTACCTGTGTTAACGAGACAATCACTGACATGATGGCAGCCGGTCCTTTTGTGGCAGGGCTGAAATACAGTTCAAATGTTTTTTTTGGGATAAAGTTTTTTTTTCATGGCAAATAGGGACTTTGCAGTTAATTTCAATTAATCTGATCACTCTTCATGACATTCTGGAGTATATGCAAATTGCCAACATCAGATGAACTTACTTTCCATTAATTTGTCCAGACAGGGTGAGTTTCACAAAACAAAATTATATATGAAAAACAGTTTTTGTATTTTTTGTAGCTTTCAACCAAGTTACATGCTGGTTCTCTTGAATGCCCAAGACAAATTTCTCTTAATTGAGACAATAAAGGCTTATCTTATCTTATCTTATCTTATCTTACATAGTGAATGTTTAACCAGGCAAAACCGAAGAACTTATTGTATTTTGCATCAATCACATTGGAGCAATTAGGTTTAACTTTCTTGCACACCGACAGAATTACAAATCTTTCCCCTTGGCGTTTGGGGATTGAGACTGGGGCAATAAGGACACCATAAAATGCTCTACCCATTTGGTCACCTTGCCACCAATAATCTTTCAAACATTTCTTTATTGAAAAAAATGGAAGTGCTATATTGATCAGCTCAATAAAATGTATTTAAGAAGTATGTTAGTGTTATGTAACCAAGACAACACAATCGTACCTCATACAAAAAATGCAAACCTCCCCAGTTATTTGTAATCATGAAAGGTCAGCATGTTTTGATGAGGCATTTGTAAGTTTCTCACTTTTCATCATTTATGAATTAAAATTGGTTCATATTAATCGTGGAATTATCATCAAGTGTTAAGAAATAGACTAAATAGAAATACTGCAGCCATCATTCTTAATTGAGTTACATTTTCAGAGAAAAACATCAAACACACAAAAAAGCTACTAGCTTAATGGGGTCATTGCATAGGATTTTGGGGAGGTTTTTCAACAGTGTCATATTGATTCAAACACATTCAGTTCAGGAGTTTGTGGACCTGCAACACAATTTACTTGTTTATACATGTGAACCCATTACACCAGTGCTTCAAAATTTGTTTTGGTTATATTGTCCAAAAACACATTGTCTTATCTCCTTCATTATGAGCATTCATCAGTGAGTCAGAACTAAAGAGGCCAGAGGAAAACATTTATAAAAGGAGAATCGAAACAACATAAGGCTCCCACAAATAGAATGATTGGAATGTTCATTGACTAGAAAGAACTTAAAGTTGAAGAAGTAATTTAATGGTTGTTTTCATTTAATTGCGACAGTCCCCCATCGAGTCCCATAATCATTCCAGTGAATATCAATGAGATACTAAATGCATTACATTACAGAGAGCTGAATGCAGACAGAATAGAGCAAAAGAACCCAAGTGGAAAATCATTTATGCATATATAATTAGGTGGGCCTAAAAGTACTCTGTAATGCCTTATTTGCAGCTCAAAGCAAATGTCATATGAATGTAGCAGATATCACAATGTTTCTACAAGTACAAACGGAAGACAACTTCCATTAATGTGCTACAACCCATCAACATAATTTCCATCATTTAATATCTCCTTCATTCTTACAAAATCAGCAGTTTAATATTAGTCCACAAAACACCTCCTGTTCATCCCTCTGTCTTTCCAGTCAGCAAGGTGTCAGCTATGATTGGTGGCTGGGATCCTGATTGGTCGGTCTGAGTGTGATACTGACCGCTGACCCCTGACCCCCCTCTCTCGTTCTCGCTCGCTCTGCATTAGGCAGTGGAGAAGGTGAAGCGGGTTACATGGCAGTACTCTTCCCCTGGTTTCAGCAGAGCGTTGGGGAACGAGGCCTGTTTAGACACAGAAGATCACAGGGTTGAAGTTCACAACTGAAAGACCGGACACAGGAGGTTCACCTCAAAGACAGAAGAAAGGTTTCTGTATGTGTTGTTGGTGCAGTTGGAAGACATGTGGTGCTGGGAGCAGGCTGGTTGGAAGGGGCATAGAGCTGTACAATTGGTTGCTAGGAAGCTACGAGTAAATCCCCCAATGTGTCACATAAACAACAGCTGCATTGACTCTGGGTGTTTTTACTTATAAACTCAGCAAAACCAAAGAAATGTCCTCTCACTTTCAACTTCTGTAAATCTTTCAGCAAACTTAACATGTAAATATTTGTATGAACACAAAAAGATTAAATAACTAATTCCCGTTTTCCATTACAGGACCATACCGAGCCATACCGCACCCATCACGGTATGGATAATATTCTATCAATACCCAGCCCACTGGAGAGCGTACCGTACCCGTCTCTATCGGAGGAACAAAATACCTTGTCCGGGACAAAGCGGACTGGTGGGTAGGGTTACGAACTCAGAAATTCAACTGCCACAATGTTCCTTGGTTTCTTTACTTGAATTTATGAATTTCCTTGAGGATTCTAAATAAAATTTTAATTATATGCACTTATACTATCATTACAAATAGCAATCGGTACAATGATTTTAATCCTTTTATTTCTTATTTTCACATTTCAACAGAAATTGCAGCAATCAGGTCTATAGAAATGAGAAAGAAGTTGCACACCTGCTGCTTAGTTGAGGTGCGAGAGATAAATAATGTGTAAAAAACAGAGAGAATCTCTGCACACTCAGAATCAATGCAAATGGTTTTTAATTAAGCTTTCGGTCGATGGACCTTCATCAGAAAAAATACAATACTGCGTTTTATAACTATAATGCATTTTAGGCGTTGATTTTGTGTGTAACAAAACACTACAGAGTGTAGGGAAAGAGGAGAGCATCTCTGAAAGAGGAAATAGCCTTCTCACCATCGGAATTCTACACCCCTAATAAACTGAAATACTTCTCTATGTAAACAGTTGTTTGAATCAGATGTACAAGTTACCTGGTATTGTTCTACCAATCATTTTATTTATATTTTCTGTAAATTGTTGAGGCATATAATTGTTTTGCTCTCTATATGCATTGTATAGTAGCGCAAATTCTGTCTCTCACACACTGTCAATCACAAATGCTTACCATACACAAACCATTCTCTGATCGGTTGTCGAAACACAACCCAGACTATACTCAACCAGTCCGTGTCGACGCGGAGCAGTAAGGTGTACTTTATTGGAAAACTGACATAAGACATAAACTGATTAAGTTTCACAGACGTGACTAACAGAAATGGAGTAATGTGGCCCTGAACAAAGGGGGGGGGGGGGTCAAATTATTAACAAAGTATCAGTCAGTATCTGGTGTGGCCAACAGCTGCATTAAGTACTGCAGTGCATCTGCTTCTCATGGACTGCACCAGATTTGCTAGTTCTTGCTGTTAGATGGTACCGGACTCTTCCATCAAGGCACCTGCAAGTTCCCAGACATTTCTGAGGGGAATGGCCCTAGCCCTCACCCTCCGATCCAACAGGTCCCAGACGTGCTTCATGACATTGAGATCCAGGCTCTTTCACTGGCCATTGCAGAGCACTGACATTCCTGTCTTGCAGGAAGTCAAACACAGACCTAGCAGTACAGCTAGGTAACGCACAGCATTGAGATTGCCTGCAATGACAACAGGCTAAGTTCAATGATGCTGTTACACACCGCCCCAGACCGTGGCAGACCCTCCACCTCCAAATCGTATAACGCTCATTCCTTCAACTCGCAATAAATGCAAGTCCATACCACCACCTCCAGTGCGATGAAACAGACTCGTCAGAAAATAGCACTTTTTGACAGTCCTGTCTGGTCGAGTGAAGGTGGGTTTGTGCCAGTGATGTCTGGTGCGGACCTGCCTTACAACTGGCCTACAAGCCCTGCCTCTCAGCCGATTGTGGACAGTCTGACAGTGTGTTCCTGGTGTAACTTGAACATTTGTTGTTGCCATCCTGTTACTGTCTCCCTTTAGCGCTGTCCTAGGAGTCTCACAGCACAGACATTGCAATTTATTACCTTGGCCACATCTGCAGTCCTCATGCCTCATTGCAGCACGCCTAAGGCACGTTCCCACAGATGATCAGGGACCCTAAATATCTTTCTTTTGGTGTTTTTCAGGGTCAGTAGATAGGTCTCTTTAGTCTCCTCAGTTCTCACAACTATGACCTTTATTGCCTACCATCCGTAAGCTGTTGGTTTCTTAAAGACCGTTTCACAGGAGCATGTCTGTTCATTTATTTGGGTCATATAAAAATCATGGAAACCATTGTTTAAATCCGGGGTCCGCGTGGCGTAGTGGGCTAAGTTGCTGCATTGCACGACAGTCTACATCATAATAGTCAAGGGTTTGAGCCTGACTATTGCTTCTCTGACTTTCCCCGGGCCTCCTGCATGAAGCAGCGCAAATTGGCATAGGGCTGTCCGGGATTTGGTTTAGAGAAGTCAGATTATCTATCCTCCCGCGTCGCTCTCCAGTGTCTCCTTGTGTCCAGATCAAGCACCTGTGGGTTAAATCACAGAAGTATATTCAGTGAATGTAATCTTCCTATGCATGATCTAACTAAAGGCTTCCGTGTTGGATTCGCAGTCCGAAAAGTATTGGCGACTGTGCGACGTGGTTGAATGAACTATATGTGCGACCTTCGCCATCCCACAGATCTGCCCAAGGAGTTGCGAGCTGCTGACAAGGCAGGGTTACTGGACTGGGAGGGGAGAAAAATGAGGGGGAAAAAAAATCACAAAAAATTTAATATAAAGATAGGAACAACAGCAAAGGACCTTGTGAAGATGTTGTAGGAAACAGGTACAAAAAAGGATAACATTGTTTAAACCATTTACAATAAAGTTTCTTTTTTGCTGAGATTAGAACCAAAGTTCTCTAAAGTGGACCCCATGGTGACACGTTCTCTTTGAATTCATACTGTTTTTGCTTTTAAATGAGGAATATTTACTTTAGAGAGCTCACTTCAATTTTACAGTCTTTTTAATGACATTCCTGTGTTTATCAAGAAACCAATATATCTGAATGCATACAGCGCTGGACAAACAATCCCATCAGACACGGTTATCGGGTAGCTATTAAAAAATTGACTGCATATTAACTGTCTGTCAGCACAAAATTCTAGACGTGTCTTTTTTGTGCAGGGTTGACATGCACATGTTCAAAATGGCAAAGACCACTTTTGTTCTGCAAACATGTATCTATATTCATTTGTTTAAATTTGGACAAAAATTCAAAAAAGCAAAGCTAAAACAAGGTTGTCATTGTCAGTAGTGCCCTGAAACATTTACACCAATCAAAGTGAATTGATATTTATAAAGCTATTCACTATACTACAATGCTAAAGTTGAAGATAAATGTAAATGCAGCCTAGGGTTGTTCAGTGGTTAAAGCCGCTTCCTGAGGTAAAAATGTCACCTCTGGGTTTGATTCTGGCCCACCGCTATTTAAAAACAATCTTCTGTTTCTCCTCTACCGTTTAAGAATAACGTGCCCCAGAACAGCACAAAATATGAAGACAATCAAATGTAGACATCCAGTTGAGGTTGCCTTAGCCCTGGCTCTTAGCCCTGGGCATCTCCTCTGAGGTTAGGGATGTCCTATCCTAGGTTCCAACTGCAAAACAGAAAGTAAACCTGACTAACATCACAAGACCTGTCCGTTGAGGTCTACAAGTGAAAATAGCTTTAATGTGGGAGGGTTCAGTGGAGATCATGAAGGAACAGACAGACCTGCATTGTTTGCACACCACCTATGGAGCTCACTTGGTTGTGGAGTCAAACCAGTCTGGGTAAAAAGTGAAACTGAAGAGGCAGCTCAATCCACAGCTCCTTCAGTGAGATAGCTATTGTATGTGCATGTGAACACTCCTTTTTATCTGCTGTTTGAGTCATCATGCCCAGTCTGCCCACCCACACACCCTTCCTCCCCCTCACTCTGCTGCTCCGACTGCGACGTTCTCTTGTTCCCGGATCTGCTCCGTTTTGATACGTATGCAAATGGCAGTGCTTCTCAATGTCATTTGCCTGCACACCTTGTTCTTGAGCTCTCAATCTAATGCAAATAGCCATCTCTCTGCATGGGCCTGACTCTCTCGTACAGTAGAGAACAGCAGTAGTCAGGGTCGGAGATGCTGTGCCTAGCGAATCACCCTCAATGTGACCCGTGTAATGGCAACAAAGGCCTGTAATTACTGGCCCACCCACTGTCAGCCATTAAACTCTCAAGTCGACAGCACTTTTGCACAGTTTTTGTTCTAGATGTATTTATCAATATACAAGAGGGAAATATCCTATGTAGATTTGCAGTGTAAAACCCCAGAAAGGAATTCATGTTTTTAATACTTAAATACCAAACCAATGGGCAAACAGACCTTCATTGCTGTTACAGCAATGAAGGTTTGTTTGCCCATCACTAGATAAATGTATAATGAATGTAGAATAAACACTATTATGACAAAATCTTAAGTGATTCCATTAAAAAACAAGACATTTCATACACCCATCCTGCGAAGTTGTTCTGCAGAATTTACTTGACATATGTCGGATCCACGCCCACTCGCTTACTTGATTTTATAGTTTTTCTGTTCTCGTTTTTGTGAATATGTAGCTTTGACAACTGTGATTTCAATCCAAGTCACTTCTCTTTGTAGTTTCTCAGATGCTCCCCACCCTGTGGCTGGAACCCTTCTAAATTTGGGTCACTTTCCAGCACACTCCAAATACCTGGTCTCCAGAAGTGTTTGGATCTGCCAATCTGCTGTAACGTGGCCTTCACCCCGCCTAGGCGGCTCTTCAGACCCCTGCTACACTACCTGCCTTGTCTCCATCTATGTGTTTTCCTATAATCACTGGGCCCGTCCATTGGGGTCATGGCATAGCACTCCTCACCTCAAATATTACTGGGTGAGTTTAACCAGGTCTCAGATCAATAGTTTGTCCTACTGTCTCACTCCTCCAAGCTTACTCAGTCAGGAGGTCATGTTTTCATGCAATCTCCGTTCTCTCTACCCTAATACACTCTACCCTAGGGGTGCCAGGTAGGCTAAGTGGTTAGGGGGTCAGACTTAGTAGTCTGTTCAATTCCTGAGTGTCATCATCTCTTGAATGCAGGTGCAGGGAATAAGAGGAGACATTGCGAAGTTAGACAAGAGAAAATAAACAGTGTTTATTATAAGCAAAACACTTCAGAACATAAAAGGAGCTACAAAGAGCAAAACGCTTTCTTAACAAAAAGACACTACACCTAACAATGTAACCATATGACAATGAGCGAATGTAAACACACAACAGAAACTAAATATCAGTACTGATGAAGTGACGACAGCTGTGCATGTTTGACTGTGAGAAACGTTGATCAACATGTGGATAGTGAACTGATGTTATGCTTGTCCAGAACAGAAAACCTGAGACAGAACATGGAACAGGGCTCTGGTGAGCCTTGCCTCACCAACCGCAATCAGTCCAGGAGGGGGCACCATTACAGAGCTGGACAAATCATGTTGTGCCCTTGAGCAAGGTACTTTAATAATAATAATAATAATTAAACTTATATAGCGCTTTTCAAGGTACCCAAAGCGCTTTACACAGTGAGGGTAAAGCCCACCTCATCCACCACCAATGTGTAGCACCCACATGGGTGATGCACGGCAGCCACTTTGCGCCAGAACGCTCACCACACATCAGATATCAGGTGGAGAGGTGAGTAGTTATATATTCCAATTAGGAAGGAAAGGGATTATTAGGTGGCCATGATTGAAGTGAGGCCTGGTTGGGAATTTGGCCATGACACCGGGGTTAACACCCCTACTCTTACGATAAGTGCCATGGGATTTTTAATGACCACAGAGAGTCAGGACACCCATTTAACGTCCCATCCGAAAGACGGCACCCTACGCAGGGCAGATGTCCCCATCACTACCCTGGGGCATTGGGAATGATCTATAGACCAGAGGGAAGAGTGCCCCATACTGGCCCTCCAACACCACCTCCAACACCACTTTACCCAAGTTGCTCCAGGGGATGTCAGTGTAAAGTCAATACAATGTAAATATACTCTTCTATCCTACCATGCATCCCACCTGCTGAAACCTCTCTCTCCTGACTGACTTTCTAGCACACAAGAAAGTTAATTTTGTAGCATAAACTTGTTATGGAAAGTTGTTCAAATAGCATCAGTTCTAATAAACAAATGACTTGAAGCAAACTCTTCTGAACTTTTATTTGAACTTTTATTTCTTTAGCTTTGCATTTATCTTCCACTGATAAGCCAGCTCTTCTAATAACTTGCCAAATGGAACCACTAAAATTAATTTCGCCTAGCACCAGTTTAATGACTTGTGACTGGATGACAATAATTTCACACACCACAAAAAACAAAGGCAGAAACAGTAAGAAAGGATTCGAATGCCAAGATTTGGCCAATGTCTTCACTGGATAAAAGTATGGAATACCAAGCTATGGTTTAAAATAGAAAATAATTGCAACTTCTCTGTGAGCTTTTAACTACCGTATATACAGTATAATGAATATCAATTTAACTGGCTAAAATTATTAAATATTAAAGCTAGAAACCTCACTAAAAGCTTAACTCAAAGGTTCTATCCTAACCTCAACTGGTTCTCCGGTAGAATACTAAAATCTTTCATCTAATATTAAAACATTTCCATTTAGCCTTTGTGCAAATTTTATTCTCTCATTTTCAGTTTACAGGTGCCAGATTTGTGTGTACTGGTCTAAGCTCCCAACTCTGGACAACATGTGCCCCGGGCAACAGGGGGTTCGTGCCCCGGGCAACAGGGGGTATAAGCCCTGGCTCAGCCACTGACTCTGCCCTTCCTCTCTGTTACACTCTACATCCCTGTCTCCTTAGTCTATGCTTCCTACTGTCCTGTCATTACAAAAATTGTAATACAAAAAAATACCCCCCCCCCCCAAAAAAATCTAAAAACCTAACCAATATTTGTTTTTCCTAAAGAAGCAATAAGTTCGTTGCTTGAAAGTTTAGTTTCATCTCCCAGAAAATAATCTACAAATATTTCAACATATATTGTTGAAGAATAAGTTTAAATGGTATATATATATATATATATATAGTCAATATGTGTATGAATTGTTTGTAAATATATAAATATACTAAATATTGGTTAGTCAATATATTAAAGGAAAAGTTCACTATTTACTGTCCCGAAGGTTTATTTTTTACCTAATTGCCATAATAAATTAAATAAATTATTAAATAAATCTTGAACAAATTACACCACATACAGTATCTCACCACTCACATTTTTGTAAATATTTGATTATAACTTTTCATGTGACAACACTGAAGAAATGACACTTTGCTACAATGTAAAGTAGTGAGTGTACAGCTTGTATAACAGTGTATATTTGCTGTCCCCTCAAAATAACTCACACAGCCATTAAAGTCTAAACCGCTGGCAACAAGTGAGTACACCCCTAAGTGAAAATGTCTACATTGGGCCCAATTAGCCATTTTCCCTCGCCGGTGCCATGTGACTCGTTAGTGTTACAAGGTCTCCGGTGTGAATGGGGAGCAGGTGTGTTAATTTGGTGTACGTTTGCTTACGCACATCAGCATACAAGCACAAGGTAAACAAAATTAACTAGCAGCGGCGGCATCTGTTTTGAAATCATAGAATTTCTTCTCGATAACATTTACAGACTATGACACAGAGCTTTACTTGAAAGATAACATTTGTGGGTGGAATAGACAGAATGGCTCACAGCTTCAGAATGGTGTTTAGAATTGTACCAATTGGTCTTCTAAATTCCCACTTGTTGGCAGCTCCGGAACTCCTCTGGCTCTATATGACAACATGCATGAAAATCAATGTCTCAGAATGTGGGATTTTATTTATTCGTCATGTAGCCAAGAGTCTTCTGACACCAAAACTATAAAACCCTTTGAGGCCAAAATATCAATGTTGCCCTCCAGTAGTGAAGACAAGGTTTTTGTGCCCCTCTATCCTCAAAGTAGCCCATCCCTGATAGACTGTCCGGCAATGCAGTGACTTAGCCCACTAGGCTACACCACACAGACTCCCACACCCCCAGGTTCTACGCAAGGCAAGTTTATTTATAAAGCACATTTCATACACAATGGCAATTCAAGGTGCTTTACATAAACAGGAAAACATAAAAATTTAAAACAGATTAAATTAAAGCAATTAAAAGAAAAATGAAAAACTGTTAGAAAAATAGTACAGTTTAAGAAATGAAAGAGACTGTATAAAATATAGTGCAATCGGTTCAGACTTAGCACAGAGTTCATTCAGTAAAAGCGTAGCTAAACAGATGTGTTTTGAGTCTGGATTTAAAGGTGACTACTATTGGAGCACATCTGATCTCCTCTGGGAGCTGGTTCCAGCTGCAGCTGGCATAGTAGCTAAAAGCAGATTCTCTGCGTTTTGTCTGAATCCTTGGTATCTCTAGCTGATGTAATCTGATGATCTGAGTGGTCTGTTGGGTTTATATTCAATGAGCATATATGCAATGTATTGAGTTCATAGGCCATTGAGTGATTTATATACCAGTAATAATACTTTAAAGTCTATCCTAAATGTGACTGGGAGCCAGTGTAGAGACCTGACGACTGGCATGATATGCTCATATTTCCTGGTTCTGCTAAGAATCCTGGCTGCAGCATTCTGTATGAGCTGTAGCCGTCTAATGGTCTTTTTGGGATGACCAGTGAGGAGGCCATTACAATAATCCACCCTGCTGGTGATGAAAGCATGAACAAGTTTCTCTAAGTCTTGTCTGGAAACAAAGCATCTAATTCTTGAGATATTTTTATGATGATAATATGCTGATTTAGTTATTGCTTTAACATGACTGCTGAAGCTAAGGTCTGACTCCAGAATCACACCAAGATTCCGGACTTGATCTTTAGTTGTTTGACCCCTAGCATCAAGGTATGCGTTCACCTTGAGAACATCATCTTTGTTTCCAAATGCAATGACTTTGGTTTTCTCTTTGTTTAACTGAAGAAAGTTTTGGTACATCCAATTGTTAATTTCATCAATGCATTGGCATAGTAAGTCAATGGGGCTGTAGTCATTAGGCGATAGGGCTAAGTAGATCTGGGTGTTGTCTGCATAAGTGGTAAGCAATTTGATTCTCTCATTATTTCGCTCAGTGGGAGCATGTACAGGTTGAATAGGAGTGGAGTAAGAATTGAGCCTTGTGGGACTCCACATGTCATGGATGTCCACTCAGACTTATGGTTGCCTATACTCACATAGTAACCTCTCGCTTCTAGGTATGACCTGAACCATTTTAGGACCATCCCAGAAAGCCCGACCCAGTTTTCTAGCCTGTCAAGAAGTATGTCGTGGTCGACAGTGTCAAATGCAGCACTAAGGTCGAGTAGTACCAGCACTGATAGTTTGCCTGTATCTGTATTAAGGGGAATATCATTTATTATCTTTACGAGCGCTGTCTCTGTACTGTGATTTGGTCGGAAGCCAGATTGAAAATTGTCAAAGTGTCCATTTGAGCTTAAGAATTTGTTCTGCTGATTGAAAACAACTTCTTCAATAATCTTGCCTATGAAAGGGAGATTTGAGATTGGTCTGTAGTTGCTCAGTACGGTGTGATCCAAATTGCTCTTTTTCAGGAGGGGCTTAACAACTGCAGTTTTAAGGGACTTTGGAAAAGTCCCAAAAAGAAGTGAGGAATTTACCAATTCTACGAGATCTGCTTCTAAACAGTTAAACACACTTTTAAAAAAAGATGTGGGAAGTGTGTCAAGGGCGCAGGTTGATGTTTTAAGGTGCTGTACTGTTTTTTCCAGAATGTTACCATTAATTGCTTCGAAAACAGACATAGTGACTAATTTCTGAGGTTGTGGTCTGATCTGTCTGACCTCAGCGCATCTCAAAGATGTGCTGATCACCTTTCTGATATTATTGATTTTCTCTGAGAAGAAAGAAGCAAACTCACTGCATTTACTGTCTGAGAGCATTTCACTGGGAATGTGACTTGGGGGTTTGTTAAGCTCTCTACACTAGCAAAAAGAGTGCGTGTGTTGTTAAAGTTGCTGTTTATAATATCTGAGAAAAAGTTCTGTCTAGCTTTGCCTAGTTCTACATTGAAGGCATGAAGGGTGTTTTTATAATGTCATAATGGACTTCAAGTTTTAACACTAATGCTCCAATAGAAGAAAATTGCATGCTAACAGAATACACGGGCTGATATGGATTTACAAGCAACAAGAAAGCCAATAACATCAATAGAAAGCCTCACTCTTTCTCCTCCAAATAAAACGATAATAATTGTAGCCAAACAGTTCAATTTTTGTTTCATCACACCAAAGGACATATCTCCAAGAAGCGCAATCTTTGTATCCGTGTGCAGTTGCAAACCGTAGAGCGGTGGCTTCTTTTCAGTGATGGGCAGTAGCGTCGCTACAAGTAGCGCCGTTACTAGTTTAATTACATTTTTCAGTAGCGTGATCGTAGCGTCACTGTTTTATGAATCAAATAGCTTTACAGTAGTGAAGCTAATTTATTGATCAAGTAGTGCGGTAGCGTCCACGCAAGCTACATTTTTACGAGTATTTCTGAAGCTCAACTCTGAAAATAC
>JACXGM010009518.1:6309-27564 GCA_016801145.1 Umbra pygmaea
AACCGTTAGTATCCTCCTACCTAACCTTAACTGTGAATGTTGCAATATAATTTCGAACGCTATGGAATGTATGGAATGTTCTCGCATAAATCCGCTAAACGAAATGTACCGGAGCAACGTAATTCAAGTACAAATATAGCCTAATAACAAAACGTGCAGTTCAAACGTAAAAACACCCTAAATAGGTTGGCATAGAACCTAATTTAGGTTTTCAAAATAGTTTCCTGAGAACGTAATTAGGGAGAAATTCTGAGATTTACGGTTGGTTTATCCGTATTAGTATCATACAGTCCTATATTCTTTATACAATCCTAGAGTATATGTGTATCCTTAATACTATCCAATAGTCCTATATTCTTTATAAAATCCTACAGTATAGCTATATCCTTAATATTATCCAATAGTGAGTATTCTTTATACGATCCCAGAGTATAGGTATATCTGTAACAGTATCCTATAGTCCTATATTCAGGCCTGACTCCTGGCACAGGCTCCTGGCACTCTACGACTTCTGTGTGGATTGTTTGTATTGCCCAAAAATGTGTATATCAAGTGCCTTCTCTCTACTTTTCTTGCATGGTGTGTGCTCTACTCAACTGCAATAAAGTGTAAGCAGGGGATGGACAATGTATTAACTGAAGGCTAACCGGCAATCCGGAATCAGGATATCAAACAACCTGTCTCTCCGTTCCTCACCAGCCACGCTTGTCTCTGTACCTGACAGGAGGTATTTGGGGCTCTGTTAACTCTTTGCTACTCGGCAGCTAACATTGAAATGCAAGACCATGGCTAGACAGGTCACCGAGGATGGAGAGAAAGGAGGAAGAGGGAAAAAGCTCAGAATAGAGGTAGTGTCTACTTGACTGTTTTGCCAACTTACTGTTCAAATATTAGAATGCCTTTGCCATCCTGAAAACTTGCCTAGGGCAACAAAATTGCCAGAACCGGCTGTGCCGATATTGTTTATACAATCCTACAGCATAGGGATATCCTTAATACTATCCTATAACCCTCAACCATTAACCCTTTCCACACAGTAAAAACGGCTGTGTTAAATCAACACCCTAAGTGTTAAATTAACACTCTCAGTGTTTATATAGGTCCAAATTGACACTGAAGAGTGTTAATTCAACACTCAGGGTGTTGATTTAACACAGCCATTTTTACTGTGCAGGATTTTCCCTGTAGATCACCTGAAGCTGTGTAGAAAGTTCTTCCGATGTGGATACTGTATGACTGCGGACTTGGTGGGAACTGGCAGGCTGTTCCCATGCGAATACATAAAAAATGTACAAAACAAGACTTTTATAAACATGTACATTTTCGGGGCCATGGAAATGTAAAACCTTGTACGTTTACGAAACTTTAAAGTCAGTTTATCTTAATCTAACTCTAACCTTAACTTCACTTTACCATAACCTTAAATGTACAATATGTCGTTTCTGGCAGCTAGGGGTCTCTCAATCAAAACAATAGCAAAAGATGTACTTGCATGACGTCGGGAAGTAGCGTGGGATCATGGGTTTTGTTTTAGTCGTCAATGACAACCTTCCAATCTAGCGTCTCCGGCAGAAAAAATGTTCGCTGACAAAGTAATGTATTGTTAAAAATATTACAACGTTATTCACGTTAGGTTTGGCGGTTCCATGGAACTTATAGCAACTACAGCAGTCAAAAGGTTATATGACGCCATTGACAGAAGACAAAATAAAACGTCCCGTGTCTTCGAATTATATTACAAATTTCTCTGGGTTTGAAAGTTGGTGGAAACATTTAGGCTAATGTAAGTACACAACTAAGAAATATATATAATATAGGTATAGTTATGTTTCCTTTTGAATGAAAAGTACATATTTTGTTATTGTTTTGGAAAACTACATATTGTACCTTTAACCTCAACAACCTAGCATGTTATGCCTGAATTAAATGTTTCCCAAGTACTTTATATTGTCATCGCTTTGTCTACTGTGTTCTGGGAAATGTTCCAGTTGAACACCAATTCAATACTTACCAAAGTTCACATTTGAATGGCCCAATCCCTAGTCTGTCAAAGTAATGCAGAGATATGTCCATCATGTACAGTTGCCCATGTATTGCCATGAGAACAGGTTGGGACTGGGGCCTCATATTTAGGTGGTGCATTACCTTTAGCTTATACAATACTAGCATGTTTTGCATTTATACTGATTAGGTTGTAGAAGTAGCATGGGCCACAAGATTCCAAATCATCACTGAACGCCCACGTAATTATTAAGATTAATGGCTGAAGGTACAGGGCGGACCATTGACTTGAGTTGACCCACAAGCCATTGGCCTGAATGTATCTCTCTGGAAAACCCTGTTAAATGGCGAGATTGTTAAAATAGACAGAGATACAGTACAGTAAAATATGGAGAGACAGGAAAGAACCAATAAAGTATGTGTGTACATACACACATAATATACACACACAGGTACATAAACACAAGAGCGAGGCCGATCCCTCCTCACACTGATGGAGATGTGGGACTGCATCAAACATGTTGCAATTATGAGCAGGGGCAAAGCTTCGCATAAGACACAGTGGATCCTCTGCTACTCAATTCACTCTCTCCTCTCACTGTCCTTGAGCCCTCTTGACCTCTCCTCCTTGGGGATGGAGTTATTCAGCCCTGTGACCCCGTTTATCACCCAGTAGCCATCACTTTTCTACCTGGCCTTCATACCACTGAGCAATATGACAGCAGGACGAGTGCTTATTGATGGAGCCTCTATATGATGGTTCCTTTGTCTCTACAGGCCAGCAAGAGACATAAATCAGCCTGGCCTATGTCTCCTGCCCCCCAGCCACCTAACATTACCATATGGTGGTTATTTTGAACTGGTGATTAAGGGTCATGTGTGAAGTGACAGAAAAACGTGGCCCTTGATACCTTACGTAGGAGGTAAGCAACAGGACGTATAGACATCTAATTGGGTCGGTACAGTAGGTGGTTTTGTGTTCTCTGACATCATACAGTGCATCACTGTTGTCACAGCAACAGATACGGAACATGCTAGGAGAGCCACACAGACTCACATTTACAGGCCAGTAAAAAACCTAACTTACCTTTTTTCTTTATTATATTTCCACATTAAATGTTTGCGTGTGATGGAACTTTTGGCGTTCTGAACGACGTAAAAAGGTTTGATTGTAATAGATGGCCCTCTTGGTTAAGGGGGTGGGCTCTAGGCTATCCTGTCAACCAGTCACGGTCATACTTTACATACTGAGCCAATAATGAGTTAGAGCATTGCAGTAAATGCAGGGGTAGTGAATTCCGTCAGGTGTGTAAGCACACAAGTAGGATATTTGTGCTCCGTCCTGCGGAAACATTTGTTATTTTTTGTTAACTAAATTATCATTTCGAAATTCATTCTTTGCAACCGACACATTTTCAGGTGGGACTGACCAGACCCATAAAGAGGGTTCTCTGTATACAATCTGTCGCACCTGCACCCACGCCCAGGCCCTGTCTGCGCTCGGCCTCACCAGAATACTGACTTTGCTCTAGCCTTCTCTATGTTACGCACGCAGGTGCTACCGGTTGGGTAATCACCGGCTATTCGGACAGGGATAAAAGCCTGTCTGTTTGTTACGTTATTGTCGATTATTGTTTTGCTGTCATCACTTGTATTCCTGTATACATTTCTTGTTTATCCTTTTCGAGCGAAGTCATTAAATTACGCCTGTGCACTTGCACCCGCATCTGTCTCCTAACGTCTCTACTTGACACAATCCGTGGATGTTCAACACAGCTTAAGAAACGCAGGATTCCTAGAAACACAGAACTGGGGAGAAGTCCAACGTAACTAGACTGTGATTACAGCACAAATAAATAGGGAAACAGACTATCAACTCAGAATTAAACCACATCAAATTAAAAAGTGTCCAACAAAAACAACAATCAGGCTTGAAAAGTAATTTCTATTAAAGATTGGTCTTCAGTTTGGCAAGTCATCAAAATAAAAACCTAGGGCTCCAGGAAGTATGCAAACAGTGTTACTTCATATTGGAGTGCCAAAGACTCCTCGATTACTAGGCCACTTCCACCACATCCCATCACCCAGCCCCATTGTAACTTAATGTCAACTTGCACCTTATACATTGTCTTGGCCAGTTTGCGATTGCAAACCTGGTTAAATAAAGGAGAAAAAAATAAATACATTGCAAGCCCTCTTTCTTCCCCACAAAAAACACACATTCCACTCACTGATTGCGATGTCCATGTACCCTGGAGTTCCACTGACTGGAAGCCTGGTTCAGTAAAGGTTGTGGTAGACCTTGATAAATGCATTTCCCTTTTAAATTTCAGTAATTTAGCAGATGCTCTAATCCAGAGTGATTTAGAGTGAGTGCATACATGTACATTTAAGAGAAACTAGGTGGAACACCCACAGGACAGTAGTAAGAATTTTCAATATTTCAAACAGTAAATCTGTAAAATCTGTACTGGAAAGCGGATCATACAAATAAAAATACAACATTAATTTAAAAAGACACCAGAGAACAGATGTGGTGGTCATGGAATACATTTATGCCCCCCACCTCTGCCTTTCCTTGAGATTGACAGCTCATATGTCAGTTAGGATGAACCGTTTATTTTTCTAGCAACCACAATTTCAGGTAGTTTCCTCACCTGTGGCATCGTCATGCCAGGGCTTCCAGGGCTTTATTTGTGCTTTTGCAATAGCCCTGGGTCGTTTGAACCAAGGAATAAAACTGCAGTGTTTTATTCTACAGGAAGAGGCTATCCCATTATTCTGCGCTCTCCGAGAGTACAGGTAAGTCGACTGGATGCCTGTGGTCATAATGCGCGAAACAAGCTAAGTAACGAAACATGAAGTAAAGTTTGAAAGTAACATACCAAACAATAGAAATCTAATGGGGGCTAGTTTGTCAATATTGTGGCCCCAATCACAGTGCAGTTTAGGGGCCCCTCTAACGCCATGACCGCTTACAATACACTGGCATTTGCTAAAATTTGAATGTAGGTGTTGGTAAGATTTTTTAATTCGGCATTCATTCATTTGTTTCATAACAAATCTATAAAGAGGAGCCCCTACTCAAAACACAGACTATGTATAATAACATGAAACGTCTGTGCCAGGATTGGGTGTAGATGGGTAAGCTCCTGACTATGGAACACATGTTCTCCCGGCAACAAGGCTTATACAAATCTAAGTGAAATATTGAATACAACACAAAAACAGGTGATAATGAAGAAATGAAGGTGTGATTATTAACTTTTAGCCAGCATATCATACTGTATAGTTGCTTAAAAGAGGTGCACTAAATTAAATCAGCTGTCATAAATAAAAAGATGTGCAGACACAGTGTGGCCCTGGCAGATCTACGAAATCATGTGTGAAATTGTGTGTCTGTAATATCGTTTGTAGAAACATTGTATATTGTTACAACTTATTTCTGCTGGTAATGCTTGCTAGTAAGCAGCATGGGGCTCCAAGCACAAACATGGTTTGTTTTTCTATGAGAAAATGCATATTTTAGCTCCCAACACAAATATTTTAAGTTTTTTGTCCAGAATTTTTGAATAGTGATTGAAAACTTAAACTAACAATATAAAAGCTAACAAAAGAAAAACTGAAGGTGTATATGACCATTGTGTCTGCCACTAAAAATGTAACCAGCATCACATTGTGTGATTTACAGAACGAGTCATCGGCTGCCATCTGCCCACCATTGGGGTCCTACACTGCCGAGCCCTTCCACCCTAGTCACCCATTGTTCCAGAAACTCTACCCCAAACGGCAGAGGGCAGTAAATATTCGGCAGTACATATTGTTAATATTGATCAGCACTGTTCTCTTTTTTTATTTTTATCATGCTTAGATGTTCCCCGGTTCTTGAAGTGACCTTTCAGGACAGTTTCCAATTTCTTCTGATTAACCACTGCAATTTGTGAATGCCTTTAAATCAATTTGTGAATGCTTTATGGCAGGAGATTCTTAAGTGTCTACAAGTACTATCAACAACCTGGTCATACATGTAGAGTGGATGTGTCAAATAGCTGCTCTAAACAGCGCTGAACCTCTGCTCATATGTGTAAATCTGAACTATATTCAAATAAGCTTTGTTATTGTCAGCTATTTCTCAATTACTCAAAGTTTTGCAGACTGCAACTCGCTTGGCTGAGTTCCCCATTTGTTTCATCACACTTGCCACATATCCAGAATGCCACAGCCTGCATGTGTTCAAACTTCAAGTTCCGTCATGTCACCCGACTCTTCTTTACACTCCTCTGGCTTCACACAAATTCATTTTGCTAGCCTATGGAGCCACCCAGCCGCATGCACGACCACACACACACGCGCACACACACACGCACACACACAGCCAGGTAAAACAAATGTATAGAATTTTTCATGACAACCTGAATGTGATTATCGTCTTCTAGGAAGAAGCGTTACAGTTTGGCTATTGACTAGTGTGTTTTTAATCTCCTTACTATTTAATCCATTGAGCTAGAAATGCAATCTTTACCAAGTTCATCATTGTACATTTTATATTCATTAATTCATAGTACTATTTGTTTAAACAATTTTAAAACTATACACTCTAACTATTTCAAAGAAATACTTGTGTTGATTTTTTCATTAACTAGGTAGTTGCTGAAGCCTCTGAGAGGAATATGCAAATAGCCAGCTAGGACCGGTGTAAAGAGAGCATTGCATTATGGTATTTGTAGTCAAAAATAGTATCCAAAGAATTTGTCATGCTTCACAGAATCTCTCAGCAAATTTCACGTTGTTTTCTAACTTACGAAGATTGTAATGCAAAAAAATGTCACACCTGACCATACAGTAGATGTAGATTTGGGTGGATTCAGTTCAGCCCTTTAAAAAAGTACTATTGCACTGGGGTATGAATGTCCAGGAACACAGTGACCCAGTCTCAAATACATAATCTTACATGCATACACACACACACACTCATATAATGCCATGGGGTTAGATGGGAAAGGTGCGGGGTGGGGTGAGGGGGTGTTTTATGAGGCCCTTAACATTTACTTCCCCAGCGTTTCAATCCACCATGTCTATTAAAGACGGCTGGTCCTCCTACGTGTTCCCCATCCATCACACCGCCCGAGAGCCGAGCCACCACACTGATGGACAGCTCCATATGACAGGCGGGGCGGGGGTGAGAAAGTGGTAGAGCAGTAACAGAGAGAGACAGGCAGATACAGGTAGCCTACAAAGTTTACAATTACAGATGATAACAAGAAAAGGGTTTTGTCAGGGTAGCTAACAATATGGACAAAGAGCACCTCACCAAGAGCTTAAATACGCCCTGCCTAGGCCAACTGTGGTGGTGAGTTAAAAGCAGGAGAACAACGCTTCTGCTGGGAAAATGAAGTCAAACAAGTGGTAAATAAAACAGACCCTGAGAAATAGATGAGGTCTTAGTTCCCCCTGGGTAGTGTGTGTGTGTGTGTGTGTGTGTGTGTCTGTGTGTCTGTGTGTTTGTGTGTGTTCGTATGGTTTGTGTGTGTGTGGACTGGCCAGGGCTCATGCTTGGTTCAGGCTCTGGAATTGTACTGGCCCCTCCAGGTCACTGCTATTAATTACAATACGTACCCAGTTCTCGGTCCATTAATCTAAATTTAGCGGCAGATAGAGCTCGATGTCGCACACTCAAACTAACTCCAGGACCACTGGGTGCAGAGAACAGAGCCTTGCTGCCTCTGTACCAATCACAGACAGATCTTGGTGGCATGTGACCAATCACAAGAAATCTCCAAACCAATCCCAATCAGGAACTTTAACCCTGCAGCCACTGACAGCCAAAAGCCAGAGCTCATCTGACTACCCAGGACCTAAACAGACCATCGTAAACTGCAGACCCCTGTGCAGTGTGCATTGGTGTGCTCGCCAGATGCTGTACGTCCGCTCACCTTCCTGAGGCCTTTTATCTTAATTAACAACAGCACACATACGTTTGTGCAGAAACCCAGTCAGCACTCAGCGTCTACGCTACCCGGGTAGGTCAGACAGGGGACTGTTTTCCACAACACGTTAACAACGAGACGAGAGGGAGTGACGACCAGACATGCTGAACAAGACAGAGACAAACAGCGTTGGAGAGCATGTGGCTGAGAGAGACATTACACGAGAGAGAAATAGACAGAGAGACACATCAGGAGACAGAGAGAGAGTGAGTGAAAGAACCAGAGAATAAATATGGAGAGAGAGACAGGGACGAAGAAAGGATGGTGTACTGTGCTTCAACCTTGTGTTACCCCCACCAGACTGTCCCTGGGCCGCCATGGCCCCTCCAGCAATTAATCATCTAATACTGAGCTTACTCAACCAACAACCTGCTCCCCTACACCCTCATTAACACTGGAGAAGAGAAGAGGGGAGAGGAAGAAGAGGAGCAGATTGTGATACCAGAATGATGCAAAAGAGTAAATAAAGAAAATATAGTAGAATCGAAGAGAAGCGAGCAGAAAAGAGGCGAGATTACAAAGACAGAATACCCAGACAGAGACTGTGACTGGAAACTGTGCCACCGTCTACTGAGGCCCATCTATCTGTTAGACTGGCGAGGCAGGCACCACGCTGGCATCAAGGTTATCCTAACCAACATACTGACAGCCAGGCTGTGTGTGTGTGTGTCCAGCGTTTGTGTGTGAGGCATGTGTGTTTGCCTCGGCATGCGCAGTCGTCACAGCGTTCTTGAGCCACCCTTTCATCTCTGGTTCAGAACGATTCTTTCTGTCTCTCTGAGGCGCACCGGCGTTGCCTCGGCCATCTGCCAGCCAATTAGCAGATCGGGCAGCGGCAGCAGATGCCCAGGACTTGAGCAGGTGCACGACCATGCCCAACATACCCATCGCCTGCTAATGCTAATCACCGTGCCCACTGCTGGGACACAGGGCAGGGTGGCGTGCGGGCGGGCGGGGGCTGGAGAGACAGAGCTTTGAAGGGGCTGATAGTAGGAAAATGCAATCCAGAGCCAGGCCAACCTCACCAGTTAACTGCGAAACTTTCCAACAGTGCTGAATGGAGAAGCCCGTCACCTCGCTCACCCTCCACCATGACCCCCGGTGCATTTTCTTCTTGGCTCGATCTCTTTCTCCCTCAGCTCTCCTCTGGCCCTGCACAAGATAATTAGCTCTGTCTACAGCGGCTGGGTGACGGAGGAGAAGGTGGTGTTGGTGGGTGCGACCAATCGGAGCTGAAATAGGCCCGCTCTTCTCCCCCTCATAAAACGCCAAGACCTTTTTTCCCTTTTATGGATGAAGAGGTAATATATGACTTTATTTACGAGAACATTGGCTGACAGATTTAATATTTTAATTCAGTTTTATTGTCTGAACAGTGGGTGTTGCCACTCTTTATGGGTCCGGTTCTGCCACCACACAGACACGGCGTTGGTCAGTGCGACAGGCCAGGACACCAGGGCAGCAACTCACGGACATCCCTCAAGTCTCTCTGGCAACAAAATGAAGCATCTAGCCCTCGGTTTAGCATCAGCCTCCTCTCCTCCTTCCTCATTCCCTCCCTACAGCCTATAACTCCTGGGAGCATAAGTGGCCATGGACTAGACAGACAGCACAGGTCTAATAGAGGAGATTCATGGTTCAAACTATTCATGGCTGATATTGAGGGGAAATTCATAGTGCAGACAACTCAGGGTTATTGGAATCGAGATTGATAATTCACACCATACAGGATGGAACTTTGGTCATTTTCATGGTTTCCACAATACTCTATTTTAGCAATTCATGGTTTGGCCATTAACAGCCAATACTGGAAGGAGATTCATGGATCACAGAACTCTGGGCTTTTATAGCACACAGTGTTCACTGAAACACTTCACAACAAAAAACTGGGCTAGATGTGTGTACACAAATCAAGGAGTTTTTCCCAATGAAGAAATACCCACTCGCAAACATCATGAAAAGTTTGATTACACTTTTAATGGAAATCAATAGGCTTTTAGCACACCCTCACCAAAAGAATTTTTCAATCAAGAAAAATTCATTACTTTGGCGAAGTACCATTTCAGAGTTCTCTAGGAGACAGCTAAAAAACTGAAGCCAGGCGAACCTGAAGGCCACAAAAAAATGTTTTTGGTCCAAAACTCTCAATTAAGACAGTTCCCAAGAGTTCTATTCTTTGACATTCAGTGGGAAGTTAAGCACTCAAGAGCTACAGTGTTGAATCTACACATATGGGGGGTATGCATCGTACAGTATGCATCATCCCCTATAGAGTGGTCTGTGTATCAGGAACTCACATGTTCACAGCACAGTTCCCATGGGAACTGATGTGTCTAATTACTCTTCTCTCTCCCTTAACCCGCCCGCCCCCCCTTCGGTACCACTGCGCAACCCCCCCACATGCCTGACAATGCCGGGAGAGAGCACAGCAGCTATCGATCACGGGCGTCTGCGGGGCAACCAGCTCTACCAATCAATGCTCCCCTGGCTTTGTGGGATAGAAGTGGGTCTGCTCAAGTGGCGGTACCAGAGTGTTTTCTGTCCGACACAAATCACCAGTCTAATTGATAGGTCTGTAATTGATTTAACCGCCCTGGTCTTTCCAGCCAGAGATACGCCAGTGAGCTTTTTATAGGTATTAGTGGCATTCTTCCTCCGGAGGGAATCGAGTGCTGGTCGGGGAGGCACGGGCGGCAGTGCTACAGAGGATACGTGGAAAACAATTTGCTTGCCGTTCACTTTTCAGACAGTATCACTGTTGTTTTCCTCTTCCTTTTTCTTCCCTTCCCAATTTTTTCTCATCCCATTCAGTTCATGGCCCTGTCTCAAAGCAACAACGGCCAACGCATGCGCCTTTTTTGTTCCAAACCACTCCTCCATCCAGTCACTTGGGTCACGTGCATGTTTAAGGAACGTTCTGGCATCCACGCCACCTGGAGCACAATGAGTTCTCGAAATCCCTGTTGACAATGCCCTTCTGCTCCCAGGGCAATTCTTCTGCATGACCCATGGGGCTTCCCAGCCACTTGTCAGCTAGCTGCACAGTTAAGGCTTGGACCTCTGGTTTGCTTGGGGCTATGAAAGAGCACCTTAGATTGCTGCACATTTTCCTCTGTGTTTCTGGTGATATATTGTGCTGCACAATGTCACACTGTGCATTGGTATCATTAATGTACTGTAACTCTGTAAAAGTTCTGACATTAAAGCTAAAGCCATCATAACTGATACTATAAATAACTGTTAGTGTCAACTGCTTTTGCATGTTTTCTACCATCTTGATAATTAAAAAAGAAAACAAAATCCACTTAAAGCAGCTGAACATTCTATCACAAAAAAATTATGTACTCTTGACATATTTAATTGATGCGTCTGCATATACCATGGACGTCTATGAATGAAATATTTCAATTTTTAATGCAAATAGGTTTCGTAATTACATACTAGAGAAAATCAAAACACCACTGCAAATATTTCTCAAATCAACCCCATGGAAACCCTCTGGAATGTGATCAACAGGAAGATGGATGGTCACAAGCCATCAAGCAATACTGAGCTGCTTGACTTTTTGTGCCAGGAGTGGCATAGACACCCAACATTACTGTGAAAGACTGGTGAAAAGCATGCCATTACAATATTAATGAAAGACAATTATAATTATACAATTATTATTTTTTCACTAAATATCTTTATTTGGAATTTGGGAGAAATGTTGTCAGTATTTTATAGAATTTTACCCAAACACATTCTTACCTGCCAAGAGTAAAACCAAAGACACTGAGGATTTTGCACTGGTTTCTCACTCTTTTTTTACAGCTGTATTAGCAAAAGCATGTGTTTTATGACTCATCTATAAATATTAAGTAAAGTGTATTGTAACAAATATCAGAACAAAAAAAGTACAGTTGTGTTAAAGTCTGCTGAAATCTTTTCTTAGTAATATTAGGTATTATATTTTATTTTGTATTATTATTATACTTATGGGTCTCTCTTTCTATGTCAGTCAGTCTGTCTTTCTGTTTAGTAATTCCAGGTGAGGCCGTAGGAGAGTATGGGTGGTCAACACTGGATATCTTCACAGAGCAATAATTACATGTCCTTGTGTCCCATAGTAGGTGCTGGTACCTCTGTGACTTCCACAGATGGAAGGACAAAGTTTGCAATTAAATTCTTGGCACGGCTCATGCAGCCAAAAAAACTGTGGTGAGCTTTCTTACTTCACTTAACTTCTTTCGCTGTTCACATCACAGGCCGCAGATGGTCAAGATTTATCAAACTCCTTTAAAATAGGGGCTACCCCAGGGCATTGTAGCAACCACAGCAGAATGAAGATTTAATTCTAGTATTAGTATTGTAGTCCCATGATGCTTGTTTCAAGTCTAACATTGATTTGCATAGCAGTACATTTTGTCGTATAATAACAGTTGTCGATTTTACAGTGTTGAACAATTATATTCTGCAATGGACAATATGACAGGCTTTTTTGTAATATGAAGTACTGTATATTATATTGTGAATATCTGAACTGAACTAATACTACCGATGAGGAATGGGAGGGCAGACTCATCTACTTTTGCTGAAAACGACAGTGCCATTTTATTACCACTAGTTTGCTAAAACACCAACTTATACACAGGATATGTTTTTACTCTACAGCATGGCTTGTATGAACAACTCTATGCCCTTCTGGTTGGTTCCTGAGGAAGACACTGAGTCCCAGTAGAAAAAGGAGCTCATGCGTCTCTGCTTGGCACTAAGCGTTAAGGAGATAGATTGGATGTAAAACTCTGTGATAGACTAGCCTCTGTTCCAGGTGATGTACTTGTTCATCGAGGTGGCTCCTCCTCCAGTGAAATGTTTTGGCTTCAAAAGCAAAGATTTGTGGAAAGGATCGCTATAACGCCCTTAATAACATTGTGCTTTATTACTGCTTTTTTGCAAAAGAAAGTACAGTATATGTACTTAGAGTTTTGTCCTTGTGCTGTCTATAAATGTTCCGTTTGTCATCTTTTGTGTGGTAATGCTACCGTAACACAAAATACAGAAAATATGATGTCATACTACTAAACCAAAAGAGCATGCGTGCATTCTGTTTCTTATGGGGATATCATAATGGTGCGGAGACCAAAACTGTACGCTTTTATAAAATATCCACCCAATATGAAAAAATCTCAGATTAATTCCCAAATCCTCAATTATCACACACATACACACACAAAAAAAAGTTTAAATTTGACAATAAATAAAACCAGAAAACCGGAAGCCATAAATAAATGTAATTGCACTCTATTGGTTTGACTACTTGGGTCCACAAATACAATCACCCCTTTGAGCACCAGGACAGCCAAAGATTGAGTGATCATGGCCTTCTATGGTGAGAGGTCTCAAAGAGATGCACAAAGCAGTGTCCATAAGGCCTGGTTGAGCCCTGACCCCACACTTTTAGGATGAATATGAATGGCGAATGCAAGCCAGGGCTTCTCGTCCAACATCAGTGCCTGACCT
Source organism: Umbra pygmaea (assembly GCA_016801145.1). Lineage (NCBI taxonomy): Eukaryota > Metazoa > Chordata > Actinopteri > Esociformes > Umbridae > Umbra > Umbra pygmaea. The sequence goes on from JACXGM010009518.1 coordinate 19,800, forward strand.
TACATATGGTCTTTTGGATGAATGGGCCCCAATTCCCACAGACACACTCTAAGATCTTGTGGAATTCATTCTCAGAAGAGTGGCGGTTCAGTGGCAACTCCATATTAATGCTTAATGCCCATGGATTTGAAATGGGATGTCCAACAAGCTCATATGGGTGTGATGATCAGGTGTCCACACATTTTTGGCAATATGATGGATGTGAATAATTAATTATTAATCAGTCATCTCCAACATTGCAACATTGGTAATGTCTTGGACATGTTTTAAACATCAAAATCCATGCATGTTCCAAAACATTTGACTGGTAGTGTATGTGCAATTGGTAAAACACAACAGATAACAATAATACAACCTTTGAAATAGGTTTATACTTTTGAAATATTAGTTTGTAATATTTACTTACCATTTATGATCAGTAATATCTTTTTATTTTTCTAAATTCCATCGTGCTTTAGCAATATAAACACATATATCCCGTGCTAATAAACCCCCTCTGAATATAATTGGATTTAATTGAATAGAGACAGAGACAGACAGAGATGTTTAGTTCATGGCCTCCTTATAGACATGCAGTCAGACACAGATCAAACTGAGGGCCAGAGATGGACTCGCCCCTGGAGGTGGCTAAATAATTAACACAGCTTTAATTAAACCTATAAATGAGCCGATGACCCCTGGTTCTCCGAGAGCACGATAGGGGGTCCCCGCATGATGAGGTGCAGGGAGGAGGTGTAGGCTTGAAAAGCAGCGAGCTCCAACATTATATTAACAAACTGGGCTGAAGGCGGGAACAGAAACACCTTGGCCTGTTCATTTAGCCTGACATTTGAGCAGCCCCATCACCAAGGCCCCCTGGCAGCGGTTTGATGGAGAGCCTTGCAATTGCAAACGGCTAGACTGACTCACATGTTCACATGAGACAGGAGTAATCACTGTGCTATGTTCCTATCATTACTGTATTTTTTTTGGAGCTACTGGATTATGACTCGTTGGTCTTTGCCTAAAGGCAACATACTAGCTAAATAATAATACAGTGCAAATAGTAATCACGTGACTGAACACCAAGATGAAACCGCACCTAAGGTCCCGATTTAGATTATAGAAACTATAAATGTAAAATAAATTTTATGATTAAGACAAAACAGACTTGGTCATAATGACATTCAATGTTTCTTTTTCATTTGAAAAAAATGGAGGAATAAAACTGGGGAACATTCTCTCCAGTTAGGCCTATTACAATGTTCCAGTCAATTCCAGTTTTGTTCTGACAGATGAAACAAGACAAGGGACATTTGAGAGAGCCAAAAGTGCCATTATTTTACTAATCAGCCTAATATTGAATAAATTGGGGTAATATCATCGCTTTCATTGGTCACAGTTCTAGCAATCTCACTTTAAAAAGACATGCCACGCAAATAGCTCACAGTCACTCTCTCTCTCTGTCACACACACAGAGCCTGAATACCAACACTGAGGCATAGCCTGGAAATAAGCAGCCCCCTAACCCCATCCCACCCCCATCTCTCTCTGTTCCTCTCCTTTAAGGCGCATGCGTCTTTTTAAATGGTCGTAAAGAGGAAATTAATCTCTCCCTGGGCTGCCATGGCAGGATATTCATCTATCACATCTCTTCTCCATGCTAATCCCTGTGTCATCACCAGCATATGCCCATGGCAATTATAAGAAGAGCACAGTCATTCAAGGAGAATATGCTACCCCCTTAACTCTCCCACTTTCTTCAGTTGTTTCTATATATCTTTCTCTGTTTCACTCTAACTTCAGTTTCTATTGCCCTTTCTTTTTTAATATCGTTTTTCTGCTCTAACATAACATCATTACAGAAATATCAGCAGTCAATCCCCCTTTAACCCTATGTAAACACAATATTACCGTTATTGCCAAATGTATTATGTGACATTTACTATTTCCTCAGCAATATGTTGCACTTTTTTCCTCTACCATAAAATGGTGGCCTTAACAGAATGCCATTTTTTTCATTCTTCGTTTATCTTTGATCGTGGAATGTTCCGTTCCTTTCTCTGCAGGCATTTGGAGCAGCTCTCCTGTGATCAGGAAGTGTGGTGTTGTCTGGGAGGCCAGATTAAGCTGTGTGATTTTGATCAGACGAGCAGTACTAACCCTGGCACTGCTCTAAGGATTTACCCTAGAGGCACACAGCAGCCTCTGGTCCACAGGGGAACGAAGAGAGAGTAGGCAGAGGAAGAGCAGTTCACTATCAGAGACTGACAAAGGGGTCAGAGATCTGCTCTTATCTGAGCCGACGGAGGCCATTCGCACAGCGGCCCGGCTCTGTTACACGCCTTAATCCGTTCTGAGGTTAACGTGAATGATGGATTCTTAGCTACACAGAGATAAACATATTTTAATCATTAAAACACTTCAGTTGTGTGCATTGCCAGCAAATTACAACACATGTCGGCAGTGTGAAAATGCAGTGACATCAACTGCTGAGGCGTGTGGTAATTCCCTGGCAAAGCCCAATCTGGAGTATTCTCTCAATAGGATGCCAACATTTTATTTTTTGTTTCCCGATAAATACAGATATTTTTTCAAGAAACATAGAAAAAGTTCTACTAATGTGAAATATTGACTTTTTCTTTGAGTGGTACCATGTTATGTAGCCAAACAAAACAATTAGTCCTCATAAATTGTGACAACACTATAATATTAGTCTCAGACTGCTTTAGTAGTAATGACATAAATGCTACATGCTCACCTGGCTAGCAAAGAAAATGGCTTAGAACCACATTTAAGCCAAAAGGTGTAATCTTAGAACCACTTGTATGACTCTGTGTAGAGACCACCCAGCTACATATAGGCACTAATTCAACACAAACCCATTGAGTACTGGAGAAAATAAGCATTTTCATTAACCTACAATTAAGGCGCTGTTCACTGTCGTGACACCCTTTATTGTTGTCATATCTCTGGCTAATGATAATGTAGTGCCGTGATTATATCTGCATTAAAACGTCATTTTGTTATTGAAATTGAGATCAGATACAGAATGGCTTGGTTTGCCACTGCTGCTCTAGACAACACTGGCCTGGGTTTGACAACATTTAGTTGAATGATATGTCTTGCCATAGAGATGCAAAGTTTATAAATGAACACTGATAGGCCAGATGAGGCCACTATAAAAAAAGAGTGAAAATAAAATTCGGAGCCCCTGGGTGGTACAGTGGTTTAATTCAACGCATTCTCACGGCAAGACGTGGGTAAACATACGTAATGGAAATTTTGCCGCAGACTTACGATATGGCCGGTCAAAATGTTTTTTGACATATTGAATCGCTGTTGTACTGGAACTTTTCCAAAAATAGACCAGTCGTTTACACTTTAAACTTCTTGGGAAACGTTTAATTCAGGGATAATATGCTAGGTTAGTGCGGTTAACTTACTCTGGCTTAATGTTTTCCTGACTCCGGAAATGTACATGTGTTCAAATGTTTTGTTTTGTTACGATTTTGTACAGTTTTGTGTGTATCACCATGAGAACAGCCTGTTTAACTTGTTGCTTTGCAGTACAGTAGAGTCATTGTGGACAAGTTGTGGCCTCACCATGCAAGTCCAAAAGAAGGCAGAAATTGCCTTTCATCTGGGGTGGACAGGTTAACTAATTGTGGGCCAGCGGGGAACTACAAGCTCGATCATGGTTGATTGCTGGAGAATGTGTTCTCCTTCAGCGCATGTGTGCCAGAGCATACTTTCCTTTTGAGTAAGCAGTGGGATAGGAAGCTTTACATTTTGCTTTGCAGTTGACGCAACGAGGCAAGCACATAACAGTTAATTGGACATCAAATGATTGAGAGGGTAGAAAATGGGATAAAAATAATAAGTAATATTAATTAAGTCGGAGAGAGAACTGTGGATTTCCTACGCCACTGGCCCAATTTCAACAATTTTCACATTGCTTGTCCTTGTGCAATTCTAAATTATTATGCAAAGTACTGGAAGTAATAACTAACATTATTTATAACTACACATCATTTCACAAAAATATTCCAAAAGAATATGAGAAATAATCATTCATGTCATAAAGCATCTTTTTGAATTAATCCACTATGTAAATCACAGACACGGATGCTGTCTGGAAATGTGTCGAAATTATGTCAAGACTTACGGAGACAAAATGCATGTTTTTGGAGTCCTCTGAACTTAGCAAATACATGAGTATTTTACACTTCACTGTAGCTCATACAGATATACAGTATGTCTTCGCAAACACTTCCAAAACACTTCAACACACTCTTTGAACAATTCTCTTATCTATGAGATTAAACTGACATGAAGACAGGTTATTCAACCAAGACTGCTGTACTTTGAGTCACAGAAGCTCTTTTACATTGGATATGGGGACTCTCTCTTCTCTGTTCTCTTCTTCCTTTATCCACTTGCTTTGACACTGAACCATCAGATACTTGTATTTGCCCTCTGGGCTGTGAGTCTCTTAGGCTCTGCACACACCTGGATTGCATCCTACTTGGAAGTTCACTGCCAACAGGAGATGTGGAGATCTGTGTTTCCAGGCTGTCATTATTTGGTGTCCCCCAAGGTTCTGTTCCAGACCTTCTCCTTTTCTCTATCAACCAAGTGACTTAATACTGTCAAGTGACTTAATACTGTCAAGTGCTGATACTGTATGCTCAATCCATCATCGCTATGTGGATGACACTCAACTCATTTTCTACAATTCCCACCTTCTGTCATCCAGGTGGTGACACATATCTGCATGCTTGGCTGGCATCTCTGCTTGGATGTTTGCCCACCACCCAAGTGTATAATCATTTGTGTTCTGAACACAGTGCCACTGTAAAATACATTATTTGGCATAATGTAAAGCTTGCTACAGTAACTATATTTAAAATGTTTAATTTCAGGCTGACATGAGTTACATATTACGGGTCATTTTTAATCAACTTTGAAAGTGTTTGTTAGCCTAAGCTTCAGCTATCTGTTATGCTGTGAACAAGTTTCATCAATGTTAATTTCTGAGGAAATCCAACTTTAATTATGGCCAATGCCTACTCAGCCACATGTCACACGGCATGTCATTGCCTGCTCTGTCCACACACCTACGCCTAGGCTGTCGATGGAGTCAAGAGAAGGTTGTTTTAATTCAGATTCTCCAAAGTACCCTGGCAATTTGAAAAAAAAAAAAAAAATTAGAAAGATTTTGAATTGTGCAACAAGATACTGTATGTGTGCAACTTTTGAAAGCACCTCTAGGGTCTATGCTACTAAAGTATGCGGTAAACACATGCAGTGAGTCATTATTTTATAAAATGTCACGTGCCTGGTGTTTGGAGCCCCTCGTGCCACCCTTCTCTAATGCTAACTGTTTATTCTGGCAACTCCCAATTTACAAATGTAAACCTATGGCTGTTTCCTAAAATAAAGGTTAATAGAACATTCTGGACCATAATAATTAACACTGAAAGAGGCATTTAGATAAATCATTGTGCCTTCTGGGTGTTATTTATAATTATTTTAGCTGTTTACTGGTCAAAAGGATGCCATAATCAAAAAGACTAGTTTCAATCTAAATCATAGCAGAAAGAGATGGCTAACAGAGTGGGTATTCATTGGCAAGAATGCCTTGATCTATAAGGAGGTGACTGCCAATGCTCTTGCCCACCTGGTAGTGTTGCTGATCTGTATCCTTCATCGTGACTCCTTATGTTACTGGCTACCATTTAACACTCATCTATCAAAAGCCAACTGACATTTACATGCTCTTCACAAGATCAGAGCAAAATGTTTAACCCTATATAGCCCTGGTGTAAAACTAAGGGATTGAAAATTATACGTTTCTAAATAAAGTTGTGTGGGAAAAAGTAAAGTCAGTAATGCAATTTAACTGAAAGTAATTTAGTTCACGAGAGGATGTAAAAAAGACAGGATGTAAATAGCGAAAGACTGTAAAAGTTAGGAGTTACAATAGACAGTTTTAAATGGTCTTTAAAATGAACAGTGGTGTAAACTGACTAATACATGTATTGTGCTTTATTTTAAGTGTTTTATGTTGATTGGTTAGTTTAGTTATCAGTCAATGTTATCTGTGGTGTGTGGTTGTAAGTACGGAAGGTAATGAGTGAGGGCAGGGGGGGTTTAGAAAGGAAAAGGGGAGACGGAACGAATGTACGAGAAGGAGGTGAAAAAAGGAGCAAGCTGAGAAATAAGAGGAAAGCTTTGAGCTAATTATCTAGGTGGACTCAAAAAACTGTATAGGTGAACAGTAATGCAATTTCTCTGTCGGACCACAGTTGATTGGCGTTGTTAGTGTTGTTTTTTGTGTTTGAGCTGTGAATCCTGGACTGGCAAGTAAGTTGGATTTTCTGTGTTTTTGAAGATAACGTTCTGTCGGCCGCAATGCCCACGAGCCACCATCAGGCCTGCAACTTTTTTGTTTTGGTGTGTGAGTGTATATCTGTTGTACCATAGTAACATAATAGAGTCTGAGTATGTTTTAATTTGAAACTGCTAACAAGGGGAAAGAGTGTAAGTGCAAATATTTTAAGCGGAAACTGTTTATATAGAAAATATAAAGTAATTCGGTGTAAAATTGTTTTACGGAATAATTTAGTTATATTTAAAGGGTGTAATGTGTGTTATATTTTTTGTTTTTTAATTTAAATTCAAAGGTCAAATATTATTTGTACAATTACCCAAATGTTCAGTAAATGATACCTTGTTGTCTGGGATCAGCTATTCCAATAAAGCGTAAAGTTGTGCATTTATTAGTAGAGTAGTGACTGATTATCCCAAAATAGGTCAACCTTCATGGTTGCTACCTTAAAGACACAAACTCAAACACCCCATCAGTCCAGTCTAAAGTCAGTTATTAAAGTTAAAGCATAAGGTGGAGTGTTGGGGTGCTAAACTTAAAATTGCTTAAATTATTTTAGGAAAATGCTGCTATAGAAATCCAACTAACATGTAACATGTTTTCCTAAGCACTATGTATTTAGGACCATCAGAGTGTTTGGATATCATTGTGTGCAGTTCACCATTTTTCATATCCATTGTTTATTAATATCTTATTGCTTGCTCTTCGGGGTTTTAGGCTCAGTATGGCTCGGTGTCTGTATTCACGCCCTTGTAAAAAGAGATAGATGAAACACATTTGATATATTAATAATGGAGAGAATTAAATGTGTTTAATATACATGTGTACGTGTGTCTTTGAGGACGTGAATGTGCATGCTTGCTTTGTGCATGTGTGTTTGTGTCAAGGGAATTGCATGCTTGAGCGAGACTGTTTAGAGAAGGTCAGAGATGAGAGCAAGGCAATTTGAGGTTGGAAATGAGCGATGTCCTTTCTCATTTGAGGCACCACCGGGACCGCGGCCCATCAGACGCCACCTCCTCTTATATATCAACAGACCCATTGTGTTTGGTTTCCTCTGTAGTGTGGGTCTCTTACCTCAATGAAGACAGAAACACGAGGAGGGAGAAGGGACAAGAGGTGCTAAAATAACTATGAGTAACAACGGTTTGTAAATTAAATCTGGAATCGGCCATGGAGCAGGGCCAATCTCCCCCACGAGGAAAGATTGGGTGGGGGGCAAGAGACAGGTGGATGAAAAGGGAGAATGAGATTGAGATGAAGAACATAAAAGAGAAAGGTAGAAACACCGAAAAGAGAAAGAATGTTTAAAATTGGGGCAGAGAGAGAGAGAGAGAGAGAGAGAGAGAGAGAGAGAGAGAGAGAGAGAGAGAGAGAGAGAGAGAGAGAGAG
>JACXGM010009519.1:6296-16401 GCA_016801145.1 Umbra pygmaea
ACTATTTCCGGGGGGTTTTCGAAGTATGCAACCCTGCATGCTTTTTGGGCTGATACAGCCCACAATCCTTTGCGACACAGAATAGGAGGGGTTTCCCGAAGCCGAAATTCTTCTTTGGCTGTGTTTAAATGTAAGTATCCAAAAGTTAGGTAATAATAAACGAGTCATTACATGAGTTTTGGGTTATTGTACTAATATTTAATACATTTTAAATGAAATGCGAACAGGTTGTGCCAAATGTTTAATGTTCAAGCTTCGCGGGCTTCATCGCTTGTGGAAGTGGTCTAATTTTGGATGCAACGTTATGACGCGTTAGTATATCCCCCTTGCTAGCATAGTCGCTTACTATATACTTAATAGTACGTACTTTACCACCACCTGCATAGTACATACTTTTAGTACGTAGTATGTAGTATGCATATTGGGATTCAGCCTTTGTTTCACGCAGTATTAGGAAAGAATGTAAATAGGTTTGCGACATTCTACTTTTCTCTCAGACCCCTTATATCATTGGAATGCTTTCACATGCCATAATCTGTAAGTAATTAGTGCCTAATGTTGTTTTTCTAAATGTTCTTATTTCTTAAGGGGTTATTTTAACTCTTACAAGCAAAGTTGTTTGTGATCTAACACACGCTAATCTCGCTAGTTGCTGTTTGGCATGTGGTTGCACAATATGTAATTTGTCAATGTTCGCGCAGTTTCTTACTCCCTTTTTGTCAGGTTGTACTTACAGATTGTAAAGGTAAAAACATGTAGTCTTTGTTTTTGTTTAGCCTTGACGAAGACTTGCTTGAGTTTGTGTTATATTAAATATAGTTAAAGAGGAAAAACCTGTTACATTTTTACATAATAGTGAAGGAAGAAAAAATAATCTACAATGATCTTCTACAGTAGTAGGAAATATGTTGGTGTTACAGATATGCCTAAAGGTATTTTGAACAGACTGAATTTGTGTATTGAAATTGCGATAACTGCCGTATATTCTGCAACCACATTGTGGTATTTAGTCACAAACTGATTTATTTAAAGTATGTAATCTTGCGATTTTTATGTCTTGAATTCTTATTGCTCCCAGCATTTAAATTTTACAACAATGTGTCTTAGTTTGTTAAATAATGGATATTTAATACACTTGGTTGTATGTTCACAGTTTTACAAAATCGATAAGAAAAAGGAGGTCTTCAGTAAAGGCACTAAGAAGAAATCTGTGTCCTGTCTTTCCTGGAACCGCCTTCTCTTGTTGTATGTTTAGCTCTCTGCATAAGCTGAGTAGCCACACACTCAGCCGAGGGCAGAAGACTGTATTTAAGCTCTGCCTTAACGTGTTGTAGCTGTCGGTTATTGTGGTATGTATTCCCTGTCAGTCTGTGTATGTGTCTGTTTCGTGAATTAGTTTTATTACCTTTAGCCCCACGAGGCAGTTTTGTTTTGTAACAGTGTTTTGTCGAATTAAAACACGTTTGTTGTCTCTGTACACTTCAGCACTGTGGAAAGCAAGAGCTATGTTAAGCTACAGTAGCATTGCGTTTGACAGCCTTTTTGGAAGTGTTGCCAGAATAAAGCCTGTTCTGACCACAAACCACAGATGCAAGCGCTTGGAGTTTGACAAACACCATTTAAATTATGACTGGAAGAATGTGCTCTGGTCAGATGAGACCAACATTTTACTACATTTTAGTTTTGGTCAGATACAGCATCTGCATTTTTTGCTTCGAAACAGAGATGCATACGAGGGGCACATCATGTCCACAGTGAAATATGGTGAAATTTCAGTGAATTTTTGGGGCTGTTAATTTCAGTGGTCCAGGGGCACTGGTCAAGATTGATGGCATAATGAATTCCACCAAGTATCAGGCAATTTTGGCTGACAATCTGGTTGCCTCTGCCAGAAGGCTTGGACTTGGCCGTAGGTGGACTTTCCAACAAGACAATGACAAAACATACCTCAAGATTTACACAAAAATGTTTCTGTGACAACAAAATCAATGTTCTGCCGTGGCGATCTCATTCGCCGTACCTCAATCTAATCGAAAACCTGTGGGCTGAGTTAAAGAGTGCAGTTGATAAGTGCCAATTAAGAACATAAAGGATCTTGAAAGGATTTGCATAAAGGAATGGTCCAAAACATTACGGGAATAGACTGTATGCTGTTATCCTTGCCAGAGGTGGTTGCACTAATTACTGAGTGCCAATAATTATGAAACCTTGATTTTGGTGAAATTTCTTGTGTTAAATAATTGTATGAGTTTGGTTGGTTCCATTACAACATTAATGAAATACAGTGTTTCTCACATGTTGGTATTTTGAGTTATATCTGTATAATTATATTGTTTATGTTTTTAAAGTATTGTTTGTGCATTGCCAGTCAGTGGTACCAGTAATTTTGGAGCCCACTGTAGGTTGGCTCTCTATTCTCATGTCTTATTATTATTATACTTTATTGCTTCCACTCTTTTTTATCTTTTATTGTTTTTACTATTACAACTGCAGTGATGAGCCGTGGGACAAGATTTTCACTCTATATGCAATTAGATATGCGTCTCTTGTATCGTACATTGTACAAATAAACTTGAAACTTGATACCAACCTTATTACACTATTACATTGGTAGATGTAGTTGTATATATTATGTTATTATTTTAAAGAATTGGAACAATCCAGCAGTATGTTTTGATTAGGACATAGAGGGGACATGGAGCTGATTAGGACATATAGAGGGGACATGGAGCTGATTAGGACATATAGAGGGGACATGGAGCTGATTAGGACATATAGAGGGGACATGGAGCTGATTAGGACATATAGAGGGGACATGGAGCTGATTAGGACATAGAGGAGACATGGAGCTGATTAGGACATAGAGGGGACATGGAGCTGATTAGGACATAGAGGGGACATGGAGCTGATTAGGACATAGAGGGGACATGGAGCTGATTAGGACATAGAGGGGACATGGAGCTGATTAGGACATAGAGGGGACATGGAGCTGATATTGAGGGCATCTAAGCCCATGGTCTAAAGGTTTGCGTGGTCCAGTGATAGTATTGTAGACTGCTAGGCAGCTGTAACCCCAGGAGAGGACCATCTTTTGAAAAAACATCAACAGCATCAGATCAGGGCCATCAGATGGCTCAGTGGTTAGGGAGTCAGACTTGTAGTCGGAAGGTTGCCAGTTCAATTCTCGACTGAGCCAAATGTCGTTGTGTCTTTGGGCAAGACACTTAATAAGAAATTGTTCTTAGTCAACTTAACTGGTTAAATGAAGGTTATATATATAAAAAAGATCGGGGACCTGAACTCAAGTGTGCAATTATCAAAATTATAGGAACATTTGGGAAGAAATACATAAAAACATGCTTAATGTCCATCCATAATCCTGCAGCTTCCTATAGAGAATGAGCAGCAATCCATAATCAGGAACCACCTAAGCCACTTCCAGGACCACCAACAAGGCTAAAACAATATATTGACATCCAGTAATCAACCAGCCAGATGATCGACTCTGTATCCAGGCCTTCCCTCAATACCTCTGCATTGGCACATCCATCACTCCCTAACCAAACTCAATCAGCCCCAGCAATCCTCCAGTGTTCTCTAAGCCTCACCCAAACCCCAATCCAAACGTGATGGCGCGTGTGCCCTGCTCTGTGATGGACATGTCATCCTCCACAAAGTAAATCAATTAAGCGGCCATGTTCCCCAGGGAGTGAGGCTCTGAGGAGAGGGGCGGAGGGGGGAGGAGAAAGGGAAAGATGGAGGGGGCTCAGCTGTTCCCTGTCTGTTCCCCTCCACCCTCAACCTTCCCCATCCACTCTACAGCACATACGGCCCTCCATCCTAAACCCTCCATCCTAAACCCTCCATCCTAAACCCTCCATCCTAAACCCTCCATCCTAAACCCTCCATCCTAAACCCTCCATCCTAAACCCTCCATCCTAAACCCTCCATCCTTAAGCCCTCCATCCTAAACCCTCCATCCTAATCCTTCCATTCTGAACCCTCCATCCAAAACCCTCCATCCTAAACCCTCCATCCTACACCTTCCATCCTAATCCTTCCATCCTAAACCCTCCATCCTAAACCCTCCATCCTTAAGCCCTCCATCCTAAACCCTCCATCCTAAACCCTCCATCCTAAACCCTCCATACTCCAACCTTCAAGGCTAATTCTAAAATAAAATCAGATTCACTCACAGTGAAATATGAGCAGCAGTATTATTTTAGCTATCTTGATCAGATCAGTCAGTTTAACTGCACCCACCTGATCAGATTTTACCTATCCAATCTCCTGGGTCCACATTTCCAGGGTAAAGTGCTTTGTGCTGTTCCAATGCACAACTGTCTACATGAAGATTTTCTTAGTAGCTTGAATACAGCCTTACCTTGTTCAACAATGCAACAATTGTTTCAGTCGTAGTTCCCGTAAAATTCTCTGGATTAATTGAGATGTAGTTACAACTTGCGAACAGTATGGAGAGGTCCAGCAGAGTTACAATATTATATTAGCTCAGCGTCACACAGGGTGGCTGCGTGCAAACTCAGTCTTGTTGGTTAGCCTGGATTAGGGTGGCTGGCTGGGAGGATAGACAGGGCTAGAGGATAGAGGAGAGCTGGGGGGGGGGGGTGGCTTGGCAGTTTAAGTGGTGGGAGGCTAGTTGGATGTTATAACTCTTTCATAAAAATACAACCAAAAAAATCACGTTTGCTAGCCTAGGGATGTGTTCATGCCCAAGTAAAAAAAAAGTATATTTAAATGTACTTGAAATGTATTTTATTTATCCTAAATATACTTCTAATATATTATTTTGGTATGTATATTTTGATAGTATACTTCAAATATACTTAAATACATTGAATACATACTTATGGTTAAACATAAGTATACTAGAAGTATAATACCGGAGTATAATTTAAATATACTTTTTTTTTACTTGGGCACCTCCAACATTCCTGATTTGGCAATTGGTATTGGAATACAGGCAGGGTGGATTGGCAAGATTGTGCTTCAGAGGACACATTTCTATATCTCAAAAGACATGCAGAAAATACATATGACTAAAGATACATCGCTCAAAAACATTAAGGGAACACTCAAATCACACATGGGTTCTCAAAGAACTAAACATATCAAATATCAAAACCTTTACTGTACATGGGTAATTCAATGAGAACAAAATTATGTAACATCTCACACTGAAAATCAAAGTAAACAATTGAAATCACAGGCTGGTCTAACTTGGGTGAATTCCATCACGGCACCTCATAATGTACTGTGCCAAATGTCATTGTGTCCTTGGGCAAGGCACTTCATCCTAAATTGCTTCAGGGAGAATGTCCCTGTACTTAATGTAAGTTGCTCTGGATAAGAGCGTCTGCTAAATGACTAAAATGTAAATGCAAAAAAAAGGTAAATGTATGGCCCCCACCTGCCTGTACGCACTCCCGACAACATCTGACCATGCTCCTGATGATATGGCGGATGGTGTCCTGGGGGATCTCCTCCCAGACCTGGATCAGGGCATCATTGAGCTCCTGGACAGTGTGTGACGCTACTTGGTGCTGCCGGATGCAATGATACCTAACGTCTTAGAGGTTCTCAATTGGATTCAGGTCTGGGGAACGTGATGGTCAGTCAGTGGCATCTATGCCTTCATCATCGAGGAACTGCCTACACATTCTGGCCACATGAGGCCGGGCATTGTCCTGCACTAGCAGGAACCCAGGGCCCACTGCACCAGCGTAAGGTCTGACGATGGGTCTGAGGATTTCATCCCAGTATGTAACAGCATTCAGGGTACTGTTGGCTAGGACATGGAGGGCTGTGCAACCCTCCATGAATATGCCTTCCCAGACCATCACTGACCCACGTCTCCAGACTTTTTCACGTCTGTCACATGTGGTCAGTGTGAACCTGCTATCATCTTTATAGAGAACGTGGTGCCAATGGCAGACCTGCCAATTCCGGTGTTCTCTGGTGAATGCCAATCGAGCTGCATGGTGATGAGCTGTGAGCACAGATCCTGCTAGAGGACGTTGGGCCCTCATGCCACCCTCATGGAGTCTGTTTCTGACAGTTTGGTCAGAATTAGCGCACCAGTAGCTGCCTGGAGGTCATTTAAGCTACCCGGTTATGCAGAAAGAATTTCAGCCTTGGCTGAAAATAAAGTTTTAATGCATCGTATTTTGTAGGGCTCTGGCAGTGCTCCTGCGGTTCCTTCTCGCACAAAGGAGCAGATACTGGTCCTGATGCTGGGTTGATGACGACATGTTTGGATGTGACATCCTGGAGGAGACTGACTACCTGTGCAACCTGAATGGGCTGCAGGTACCGCCTCATGCTCTTTTTAGGGGTTGTCTTGCTGTTGCCTCTCCAGTGCAACTGTTGTCACTTTCATTTGCACTAAAACAGGTGATATTGTTTTACAATCATTTATGATTCCTAACTGAACAGATTGATATCCCAGAAGTTTAATTGACTTGGTGTTTTACTGTGATGATTGCCTGTTCCCTTTATTTTTTGGAGCAATTCATTATGGAAAACTGGTATTCTTCAGTTTGATGCCATGTTACTGGTTACGCAATCATCTCTAGCGACCTAAAATGGAAATAGAACAACTGTCAATTAGTCTCGATGTAAAATCTGCTATCTAAATTACTACTCATTTGCCTCACATTAACAGCCCTTAGTAATGTGTTAATTACAGTGCCTAAAGAATGTTGTTATTTCCATTTCTAAAAAAATAAAGTATATGTTATTCCCCTTGGAACCAGTAGAGTTTCTCCTCCTTTTTTATCGTTCTATCAAGCAGTTTAAGCTCATAATGAAAAGATGATATGAACAGGTGAAAAAATATGCTGCCCAATTTTATTTGAAATCTGCACTGCCCTTAAAAATGCAATTTGCTAACTTTTAGTTTAAAAAAAATGCCTACATTTTACGAAGCATAAGCTTCACAACATCATAGAAACATGCAATGTATTGGAATGACCCACACATATTGAACATGTCTGGATTAATTAAATAATCATTTTAAGACTTTGACAAAGAACCCAATTGTCCTTGACAGCGATGTCGGAGGGAAGGTGTATCAGTGCATATTATTAGTACGCAGCATTATGATGGGAATGAGAGACTTTTAACAAGAAATAAATGGACTGACTATTCCAGCCTGAGATGAGAGAGCTGCCGTTTCTGTTTTAACACATTAATCAGTCCACTATTCACCTTCTGTGGCGATAGAATTTGGGTTTTGATTGAATCTTTATTGCCAAGAAGATAAAATGAAATGCTTGCGACCCCTCCCGATCACATAATTTAAACCCTCTAAATACCCTAAAGCCCCATCGCCCCAACACCACTCATCTGCCGCCCACCCTGAACTTTCACCCCCAAAACCCCCATCCCCCACTCCCCTGAGAGGACATAGGGCTGTGAACAGGGTAACATGTCTTTGGGATGAGGCAAAACAAAAAGAGCCTGGTTTTAATCGACACCCTTTAAGTTATCCGCAAGATAATTATGGCCAACAGCTGGAGCTAGTGCAGGTTGTAACAATGGCCCTGATGAATATTCTCAATGAGCCGTAAGCATGGAGGAGAGCCTGACCACAGCGTAGCTAGCAGGCTATAGGTTAACGCCTCATGTTGGACCAAAGGCACACAGACAAACCAACAGGTATACACACAAATACAATATAAACACACATGCGCTCACTGAAGACACATGCACCCATAATTTCAAAAGTAATTGCGAATAGACACTACACACACGTACACATCTGCATAAACACGCAGACGCATTCACATTTGTACCCCCCCACACTCACACACACGCACACACACACACACAAACACAAATGTTGGTGTGACTAGGAAAGTAACATGGAATAGAAGGTTCTAGATTGTTGTTTCATTGTGAAAGAAAGCCAGGTCACAGCTCCTTAATACGACCTTATCTTCCTTTGCCTTAGAGCTACAGCAGGTCCCGCTGTGCCATAAAATATCTGCATCGAATTTCGTAATAATTCAATAATTAATGAGGAATTAATTAACATCAAGCATCGTTTTGACTTTAGAGTAAGTGTGTGTGTGTGTGCATGCGCGCGCGCGTGTGTGTGTGTGCACGCGTGCCTGTGTGTGTGTGTGCATGGAAGGGAAGAAAGATAATGGGGGAGAAAGAGATATTGTGTGTGAGTCTGTTCATGCTCTGCTTATCTTCAGGATATGAATTAGAAAATGTGTGTAGAGTTTGTTTCTCCCGGCACAAGCCATTAAATATTTCATGAAGGGGGGATAAATGCTGAAAGAACGCCACCCCATACCAGTCCGACCTCGCAACAATTAGGAGGCCATTATCTGCTTGCAACCTCCAGACTCGGAACAAACTTAGCCTAAAATTGTACGATAAACGGAGACGGGTCATAGAACTGAGGTGGAGAATAGACAGCATTACAATTTGAGTGAAATTAAGGTCGCAGCATCTTATTTATATAAACACTATTCCCACTGTTGGGTTCCAGTCATTCTGTTTGACATATTATGCCTGGATACCTTGGCAATAAGGACACAACATTGCAGCATATTGGCAGGCTCATTTGCTTTTCATAGCAAGCGTTGTCCAAAAAAAAAAAGGCCCCTGGGAGTAACACGTGTACGGGGACCGGGGGCGCAGCGGCCCCAGCAGCAGGTGGGCCATTGCTGCCTAATGAACACGGCAATCTGTTACTATTGCGGCGGCGCTTTTCACCAGACAATTAGGCGACTAAGCGTGTCATTATTCCAGGCCAACAAGAAGAGGCTCTCCTCTAATTTCATCTTTTCATTCCTGTTTACTCACCCACACTCCCCTCATTAATGAGAGATTTTCCAGTCTATGCTAATTGGTTTCAATAACATTCATTTTAGTTGAAAGGGAACGATTCTGTTAATTGAGGAGCGGAGGGGGGGGAGAAAAAAAGGCTTCTTTTCATTTTCAAGTGCGTCCGCGAGACGATGCTTTTGAAAACGCGCTCAACAGGTTCGCAGCTAATGAAATTAAGTGACGCCGGCCGTGGCAAAAAGGAAAGCCCCAAATTAAAAGCAATTTATTTTCATTGAGGCATGTGGCACTTTTTTAGCACAATTAATGCTTGGCGCACAGACAGGGAAACAGGGAAGAAAGAAAATGAAAGGAAATGAAAAAAGAAAGAAAATAGAAATTGTAAGGGACACGTTTTTTGGTTGGTGGACGTGTGCAGGGCCACAGTACCATCCCATCATGTGCATAAGTCAGTGTTGTTGTCAATCAGATGCGGTCAGGTGGCTGCTTAACCAGGCCTGTCTCAACATTGTTAAACTGTGGTCGATGGTGCGAGGTGAGCCAGTATCGTCAAGTGCTTAATGCATCTTCCCATCCATCAGTTGGCTGTGAAGGCACCGTTTGTGTCCCAAATAGCCCCTTATTCACAATAAGGTGCATAGAGAGCCCATTAAGTGCTGGCAATAGGGAATATAAGCAGTGTACTATACAGTTAATAGGGTACGTGTGATGTAACCACTGTATGCATTAGAAAACTCAGGTGGACAATCATGAATCAACCTGCCTTGTCTTGTCAACATGCTCCACTTATCTATTGAGGTGAGGGTGGGTTAACACAATAATGTGAATCATATATACGCTTCAGAGTAATCTGCCCATCAGCTAAACTCTCCTGAGTTTTTTTTTAGCCAATGATAGGCCACTGGCACCCTTATGTAAAGACTGAGTCATAGCTGCTCTCTGAAGGCCAGTGATTTTGCTGCTCGTAGAAGATCAGTTGAGTTAATTTACATAGCATTTGCATTATGTCAGGACATGAGCTACAAATAGGTATGCGTGTGTCGTAATTAAAACCAACCACTCTTTTCAAAAACACAAGCTTGCATCATAATTGAGTCAGTGAGTGCTTGCATAAAGCCGTGGAGGAGAGGGCTTTTTTTAGATGTGTTCAGAGATGTTTTGTAATTAAGTGTAACTGTCTCTATTAGCCAATCACAGACCTTTAACATTTTTAGAAACATGATTTGTCCAATTGCACCAGGGGTGTCTGACTAGGATACCCTGGTGAAAAATTGTTACTAGTCTG
>JACXGM010009519.1:16501-27538 GCA_016801145.1 Umbra pygmaea
TCTCTCTCTCTCTCTCTCTCT
Organism: Umbra pygmaea; assembly: GCA_016801145.1. Lineage (NCBI taxonomy): Eukaryota > Metazoa > Chordata > Actinopteri > Esociformes > Umbridae > Umbra > Umbra pygmaea. The sequence continues at coordinate 16,523 of JACXGM010009519.1, forward strand.
CTCTCTCTCTCTCTCTCTCTCTCTCTCTCTCTCTCTCTCTCTCTCTCTCTCTCTCTCTCTCTCTCTCTCTCTCTCTCTCTCTCTCTCTCTCTCTCTCTCTCTCTCTCTCTCTCTCTCTCTCTCTCTCTCTCTCTCTCTCTCTGCATTGTAAAATCAACCCTAGACAGCACAAGCTATCCATCCACCTGCGATTTAGATTTTTCTATCCAGATAACGGAAGGAGAATATTAGAACGTCAGACACAATTGAAAAGGCCCAGTCATTAGCAGTTACATGCCAATTAATGTCCCGTGCTCCGTGTGAAGTAGTGCACCCACTAATTGATGCACAGGGAAATGTATTCCGGAGTGCCGGCATATAAGTGCACCTGAGGTTGCCAAGGTTACCAAATTGAATCCTCCCTCAGACATCCCTAATCTGCATAATTCCATCATATCATTCAGTGCATTTCAAAGTGAGCTTGATGAATGGCACCTTAGGAAGATAATATTTCTGCTTGGATGTAATAAATCTTCTGGAAAGTGTTTGGTATATCATACACCAGTGGCATGGAGAAGACACCCACCAATATTCCCCTGCACTCTCTGTCCTCTGGCACTGGGTCTCAATGAGGTTATGACAACAGGAAGTGCCTGCTTTCCCGCTTATTTTTCTGTATAAACATTTGAGTCATTTCCTGTCTAAAAGATGGCTCCTTCAGCAGCTTTTGCCTAATAGCATGGCTTAATGTCGAATAACAATATTTGACATTTTTTTGTAAAAAAAATGCATATATCGATGGAGTCAGGCAATATTCAGGAGTCTACTTGGGAGTCTATTGTTCACAGAGTTAAGGGATATGGGAGTCAGGTTGGTCGAAGCACAGCCTTGGGGTGTGTCTGAGAGAATGTGTGTTGTGGGGGCTTGGGTCTTCTGAGACCAGCCTAGGCCAGACACCTACCTGTCATAATATTGATCACCTTCCTTACATCCAGCCTGGCCCACAGTACCTGCCAGAATACAACAGAGAAAGCCTGGAGTGTCATGATATTAACAAATCCCTATTAATAAAACAGCTCTAGGGTCATGGCCCTGCGATTCCCACCACCTCCCTGTGACCATGGCTGGTCTGCTGGGCTCAGGGGGGGTTGTGGGTGGGTTAACCCAAAGCCTCCATGATGCTTTGTTCTGTGTTTCTGTTCACCGACTCGTCATTATTATTTTTTTTAAATCGCTCCGCAAATCTCTTAGTGTTCAATTCATGATTATGGCCTTGCCTTTTAGCAGCAAATTCCAGCTTCCTCTGGAATGTACAACACGAGGATATGTGTCCTCCTAAGCTATCCTGCCAAGCCATTCTGCACCTTATCACACTGCTTGCTCAAAGGAGGCCGGAACCAACAGGCACGCAGGAGAACACTTCTCCAGTTAAAAACAACTCGCAAGTTAAGAACCCTCCTACAGTTTAGAACAACTCTCCAGTTAAGAACCCTCCTAGAGTTAAGAACAACTCTCCAGTTAAGAACAACTCTCCAGTTAAGAACAACTCTCCAGTTAAGAACAACTCTCCAGTTAAGAACCCTCCTACAGTTAAGAACAACTCTCCAGTTAAGAACAACTCTCCAGTTAAGAACAACTCTCCAGTTAAGAACAACTCTCCAGTTAAGAACAACTCTCCAGTTAAGAACAACTCTCCAGTTAAGAACAACTCTCCAGTTAAGAACAACTCTCCAGTTAAGAACAACTCTCCAGTTAAGAACAACTCTCCAGCTAAGAACACTACTCAGGTTAAAAAAAGTCCAACAGTTATGAACAACCCATTCATTTTGGTTGAATTCGTGTGATGTGGCAAGGCTTGGTCAGTTTGCCCCGACCAGGATAGGAACTACTGCAGCTATGTTGGGATTCTGTCCATGGTTTTACTAGGCATTAGCATTAGCACATGGTTTTACTAGGCATTAGCACTCATTGAGGTTCTTCTCGCCTCATTAATGGTGGTGAGGGAAATAAAGAGAGGTTGATGGGAGAGGTTGTAGTTTATTTCTACAGCGATAAACAACTCTCATTTATATTCAAGTTCATCCTGCAATTTGGTTTTCATTAGAGGATAAATGTTATTATCAGAAGAAAAGTCAAAAGGTGTGTATTTTTTTCACGGAATGGCTAGACTAATTACATTTGTTTACTAATTAGTTTTCCCCCCTATTATTAATGTTTTTAATAAGCTCAGATTGAGGTGTCGTTGACAATAATAAATGGCTGATTTTAGCAGATGGTTATTGATGCGCTGTGGCTTCCTAATAAAGTGGATCATTACTCCATGTTTGCTTGCTGACACACAGTAATGTCCGATCCAGACTTGTAATATCTAGACTAAACATACAGTACATCTGTCTGGACCTCATTCGTATCATGAACGCAGGGAGAGTGTAACCAGTTTAAAGAGTTATAGAGTTTTGTTCATGTTTACTGTCTAAGTACAAGGGCACGGACAGACACTGGTGCTCACACATGTAAAGAACACACAAACACATAAGCAGTAGACAGCTTTGCAACACACTCTGTCAGCAGAGATCCCTTCAGGCTTTATAGGCTCACGGCTCAAGATCAGGCCACCTTTCTGTAATCATTATGTATATGTATTCCTGCTACGGGCCCTCCTCATTTAGGCACTGCTCCCTCTCTTTGTGTTTGAGATAAAGGGAAGCTTCCGATAATTTCTTGGTGAGAGATAGCGAGGCCCTCCAAGCGAGACAGGAAATTACAGAGTAAGTGCCTTTCTGGGTGATAGTGAAATTAAGGGAGGACTGTATCGCTGCTCTAATTAAATGCCAGGTTGCAGCACCACACTGTCAGGAATCTCATTGGCTAACGCACCGACAGAGACCTGGGTACACACACACACACACAGACCTGGGTACACACACGCGTCCCTTTTTTACTCTATCTCACCTTCTCTCTATAACAGTATGCCGTCTCTCACTTTGGCCTCTTTTTTCAGTCTCAAATGGTCTTTATCTCTCTTTTCCTCTATCTATTTCTTTCCTATTCCCCTCCCCCTTTCTCTTTTGGTCATAGCCACACATGCATCCCATTTACATTACATTTACATTTTACTCATTTAGAAGACACTGTTGTCCAGAATGACTTTCAGTAGTGAACGCATAATGTATTTTTTTACTTTATTGTACTGAATATCCTATATCAGTATTTTAACCCTAGCCTCCCTCAACATACACAGATATGCAATTTTGGCACTTGAAATCAAATATGATGCCAGGGTTAAGTGATTGTCTTGACCTTTGAACCTAAGCTTCTGCCAGTGAACAACACAACAACGCCAGGCCCCATTTCCTCTTAATACAGACCTAACACAAACATGGGGAGAAGACAGAGAAATGTTTAGTCTTTATTTGCAAGACAAATGAACAATAGTCATTTTGGTTGCTAATTGCCTATCGTTTCCAACAGGGAAACAAAGGGAAAACGAAAGAGGAAATGAGCAGATGAGGAATAGACGAAGTCAGACCCGCGCTTTTAATCATGCAGTTGCTTACCGCTTAATTTATTATTATTTTGTGACAGCCGTTCTCAGGGCCTCCAAATGCCTTGCCATCTCTAATGACAGCACATGTCGGAGCAATCTCTCAATCAGATCATCAGCCGCATTATGAAGTTAATTTTAAATGATTGACAGTCTTTTATATGCATGTTGCTAATCTTCTCTAATTTTCCATTTTCTGATTTGAGGGAAATGGAGGAAGAGTAATAGCATGCCAGGATAATTTTTAAGCAACAGAGTGAGATGACAAACACTATCTTTATTATACCTGTAATATCCATATTTATTGATGTGAAAATGTTCCTGATATTGTTTAATTTAAACAACTCTTTGCTAAATTACACTTACACTTATGGACATCACTGGACAATATTACCTGTAAACAAACACTGTATTTATTTGAAAATGCAAACTTGTGGTGTGTTCAGGTTATAGTGTCTAAAATGTGAAACGTCCCCATTGACATCTGTGAATTGTTTTTCCGTTAAACAGAATAAAGCAAACCCTACAATAAAGGCCATTCATTAGTCTCTCAGTTTTAGTTGCTGCAGGATTTATTTTCTGCTGTCAACATCTAAGTCAAATTAAGAAATGTTTCCTGTACTAACCTTGTCTGAAAGACAATAAACTTTAATTTAAATATTTTTATGTTGACTTTGTAATTGAACTTAAAAATGTTCTCCAAAAAGACAAGCAGTCATTTTCTCCACACACCCCATCCATCCACAGTGTTCCATCCAGGGACATCGTAGAGTGGAGGTCTATCTGGCTAAACGAGGGCCTGGGGTCCAGTTCTGACCCATGGGACAGTGATTCAGAGGGGGAAGGACAATCCCTGAAATAGTACCCCAGCTGTCACCCTGTGGGTTCCATCAGAGGAGTGTGTGTTTTGAGGCAGCGCTGATTACTCAATTATGGAACATGGGTTTCTCCTAATAGTGTCCTGTTGGCCCCAGTGATATATCACCTGGTTGTACTGGTTGGACAGGAGAGCAGTGCTAAATAGTGTGTTAGCTGCTTAAGAGACCACCAAGTCACGCTACCGATTTAGAGGCCAAACCCTGGCACGTGCAAACAAGTCAACTGGTGGAATAGTAGTAGAAAGTAGCATTCAATGAACGTACGGAAAAACACAACATTAATTTCAGAATAAACATTCTTTAAAAAAAGGGTTTTAGTAAGAGGTTGTATGATAATGTATTTCATGCTATTTGCTTGATAAGAGTGTCTGCTAAAAGCCCAAGATGTAGAACCTAGTACTATTATTACACTTGATGTGGAACATATTGGAACATATTCAATCAATTAATAAAATGTGTTTAATGAAGCCCTTTTTACAACAGAAGTTATTACAAAGTGCTTTGACAGATTCCCGCCTGAAAACCCCAAAGATCAAGCAACAACAAGTGATTCACAGCGGCTAGGAAAAACTCCCTAGTAGGTGGAACCTAGGAAGAAACCTAGAGAGGGGCCAGACTCAAGGATGTGGTCAGTCCTCTTCTGGATGTACCGGGTGGGGAATCTAAATAGGTACAAACCTATTGTATTAACTCAAAATCAACTGGGGATTTTGCTGCAATGAGTGGTAGATCTATAAGTATGTGGGTTCATCACAGCCGGAGATATCGCATCCCCAAGCCGGACGTTTTTCTATGACTTTTTTTACAACACATATTACAGACAGGAGGCAGGAAGTGAAAATGACAAAATACCAAATCTGAAATTATATAGGACATCATCCTGTACAAAAATAATAATTTTTGGATGGGGAGAAATGGCTGGGTTTTTAAAACCGTATGAGAAAAAAGTGGGAAATATGTAGAACATTTTGATATTGACCCGTTTGTATGTCCCACAAACATTGTCACACTGGTTCAGGATCCCTGGGGACATGCAAATATGGATTTCACAGCCTTATTTTTCATGGTTTACATGTATTTGCCCATAATAAACAAAAAAGAAACATACTTTTTTGTATTTTTTGGGATATAAATAATATAAAACATAAAAATCAATGTCTCAAAATGAGTGTTGGTTCATAGTTACTTTAAAGTAACTAGTTACTCTTTAGTGAAAGTAACTAATGAAACTACTTTAAGTATCATACAGTACACATTTGACGAAAATATCAATTTATTAACCTTCCCAAGTATTTAAAGGTTAATTGTAAGTTAAATAAGAAATAATTCTTATTTACAGAAACAGCCTTGAAGCAATTGGGGTTAACTGTCTTCACTGAGTCTTCACAGTGGCAGTGGGGCCTAACCAACTAGGCCACCTTGCTGCCCCTAGATAGTGACTGCTTGATCATGTCTGGTGGAGCCTTGTAATGTAATTACTGTCTCTGTGCATGATCCAATTGACCAATTTAATCAGTCTACACTCACCTAAAGGATTATTAGGAACACCATACTAATACTGTCTTAATTCTACGTGGCATTGATTCAACAAGGTGCTGAAAGCATTCTTTAGAAATGTTGGCCCATATTGATAGGATAGCATCTTGCAATTGATGGAGATTTGTGGGATGCACATCCAGGGCATGAAGCTCCCGTTCCACCACATCCCAAAGATGGTCTATTGGGTTGAGATCTGGTGACTGTGGGGGCCATTTTAGTACAGTGAACTCATTGTCATGTTCAAGAAACCAATTCGAAATGATTTGAGCTTTGTGACATGGTGCATTGTTGGGTGGCAGAATCATAGGTATTCTGAAAGTGAGTTTATTGGCATAAATACTCAAGTTCTGAGCGCATGTTTCCTGAATCCTGGCACACCTTATCACTTAAAATGACATACTTCCATTCGTCGCAGATGCCATTACAGAAAAGATATCTAAAACTTTAGAGTGAGATGAAAGTGGAAAAGCTTTCCATTTTCTTCTGACTTGACAAGTGTTTGCACCCAATGCACTGCTTGCAGGACACATTTAATTTTCTGCTCTGCTTTTTGATAGATTTGTTCAAATGTAGACCAGTGTATTTCAAACCTCTCCTCGGGGCACACCAGATGTTCCACAGTTTAGCTGTCGCCGCTGAACTAGCTCACCTTATTCATTAATCAAGGGCCTGATAATTAGTGGATGAGTTGAATCAGGTGAGCAAGCTCAGAAATAGATCAAATACATGCAAAGGATGGTGTTCCCCGAGGAGAGGGTTGAAAAACACTGATGTATACTATGTATTCTTCCATTTCGCTAACCCCCAATATGCATATGTTATGTCAGGTTTGAAGAGGTTGAAGCAAGTGTACAATAGATCTTTATTTTCTCCAGCCAAAGTAGAGGGTAATACTTGATATGCTCAGGAACAAAACCACCACGGCATGGCACATTGAAACTAGGCAAACAAAACAAATAGTACAGAGTAAAGCATACCACTGAGTAGCAACATACAGGCATAATATCCGGCAGCATTGCTAGGCAAACTAAGGCTTAAATAGTCTACTAATTAGAAGGTAGGACACAGGTGAGCTTGGACGCAGGTGTGCGTAATGCACACTGCCATGTCTTCTTCTTCTTTGTCTTATTCTTCTTCTGTGGTTTAATGACGGATCGCAACCGACTTAAGGTGCATATAACGCCACCAACTGTACCGGAGTGTGAGGCCGGTAACGGCCCACCCCATCCATGCCCACCCACCTCAACCCACCACCCTAAGAAATGGAACTACTTCCCACTACCCACCACCAGCACATCCCACTACCTACCCTCCCCCCTCACCTTTATAATCTCATGAATCATCTCCCTTGTGACGTCAGTAACACCCATAAACTCCCTAGCAGCACCGACCACAACATCTATCCATGCATTCCTTCCCTTGGCAATAATTGGCAGATTGACAATCAGTGTTAAGACAGTGCAGAGGTTCCTTGGTTTCATCAATTATTTCAGGAGGTTCATTTGGGGTTTTGCTGAGGTTGCGGCTCCGATAACTTCACTGATGAACAGGGCTGCGTTGGAACTGTGAGGCAGACAGGGCTTTCACCTCACTAAAGGCCCTGTTCTCCTCAGCTCCTCTGTTGGCCCAACCTGATCCATCATTGCAGGTCATGGTGGAGTTTGACACTTCCAAGAATATGGTAGAGATGGTTCTGTCGCAATGGTCAGGTATGCCTGCCAAGCTCAGCTCGTGCCTTCTATTCGAGGAAGCTGACACCTGCCGAGCAAAACCACAACGTTGGTGATCATGAGTTGTTGGCTGTCATAAAGGCCTTTATGGCAAGGAGGCACTGGCTCCAGGTGGCTAAACACCCTTTCCTTGTTTGGACTGACCAACATAATCTGTAGTCAGTGTTGGGGAATGTTACTTTAAAAAGTAACTCGTTACTTGTCTTATTTGCTTCTCCAAAATGTAACTACGTTACTGCTTTACTCTTTATTGAAAGTGACTACGTTACTGCATGACTCTTTATTAAGCGTAAGGGTGAATCCCAATTCTCTGTCTTACCCCTTTCCCTTCCCCCTTCCCCTTAGTTTTGCTCATTCATGTGAGAGTAAAGGCTATCCCATTTCTCGTTTTGATTGAGGGGTTGGGGTTAGGGGGAATGGGTAGATACCCCTTAAATCCAAGCATTTTCGCGTGCTTACTTGAAACCACGGGGTACCCAGAATACGATGCGCAACCGGCAACAATGGCGGCCAGATCATCCAGAGTTCCATAAATGTATTTTCGGCTTGAATAATTTATTTAAAAATGACTACTTTTTTGTGCTCTACGCAGTCCTGTACATATACATTTGCAACCATGTTCTTAGTTGAAACATTTTTCAATATCACTAGTTTTCTACGTTAACGTTAAATTGCTGATTTGCACAACAGTCCCACATTTCTCTAACTAGCCTTGAATGGATTCCATGCATGTCTACAGTTTTAACTAAACTCCAATAACAGTGAATTTGATATCAGTGCATAACACTACTTGCTTTGGAGACATCGATACGTGCTTGATGACCAAGTGGTGTCTCGTTTTATTGGGGTATGTTTTCATCCCTTACCACTAGGGGTAAGACGAAGGGGTAGGGAAAGGGGTAAGACAGAGAAATGGGATTCACCCTTAGTATCACAGAATACTCATTTGACAAAAGTATCAATTTATTAACCTTCCCCCCAAGTATTTAAACGATTTGAATAAAATTTAATGGTAAATTGATTAAAAATAATTAGGAATAATTAGGAATTAGGGTTAACTGTCTTGCTCAAAAACAGAATGATATAGGCTTCACCTTGCTAGTGTGTGTGTGGGGGAGGAAATGAACCAGGGTCCTAATGGGCCCCAATCATGGGCCCTAACCAACTAGAACCTCTTGCCGCCCGTAGTTAGCAATTTAATTTAATTTTAATTTAACTTTTATTTAACCAGGTAAGTTGACTAAGAACAATTTCTTATTTACAGCAACGACCTGGGAGCAATTAGGGTAAAGTGTCTTGCCCAAGGACACAACGGCAGTGGGCTCAGTCGGGAATCGAACTGGCAACCTTCTGACTACAAGTCTGACTCCCTACCCACTGAGCCATCTGCGCCCCTCAGCAATTGCCTGATGATGTCGGGTGCAGCAGACTTGTGGTAACTACTGTCTCTGGGCATGATCCAATTGACCGATATAATCAGTCATATTCTGAGGAATGTGTGAGTGTTTGTATGTTCTACTGGCCCGGTTCACCTTTACCTTGTCCTACATCATAGGCAGCAAAAACATTTTGTCTCTCCCAGTAGAAGACAGCGCCTTCTTTCCGGGTTCCTGTATAGTGGCATTGGTAGTATGCAGGCTGACCGCCACCACTGCGAGGCGCTGGTGTTCACATCGGTCTGCCAGTTCTGGATTTGAGGTGGTGTAGTGGTGCACTCCAGTACTTGGTGTATTGGGTAGGGTACGGTCTGGAGGAGCGGTGTTGCCTTCTAGCCCGGGACATTCTGGATCCGGCCCTAATTTTGGATGCATCTGCGGCGCACGAACCGTTCTGCGGCGCGCCCTGTGGTTGTTGTACTGTAACATCTCCCTGTCCTGGGTCTCCCCCTGCTGGTGCATGTCAGCTCTGACGGTCATCATCACCGGTCTTCTGAGATCACCGCACCTTTTACGCATCTGTATTGTACTGATGTCCTTGTGTATATACTGTATACTTACTTGCCCTAGTGTCTCTTGTGTTTTATTGTTTCATTATATTGATTGGTAGCATATGCTTACCCTGCTTTAGGCAACCTTTATTTTATTACTGACAGGTGTCTGTTTGAACAGTCTGATAGTTTTCTGACATATTCTGGCCTTGCGTGTCTCAGTATATTGTTTTGTTTCACCAGTAAACTATGGATTTATACATTCTTGTGTCCTGTGTCTGACTCCACTATACGATCGTTACATATATACTATAATATTGAGTTTCAAGTTTAAATTTGAGTACATTTGAATACATTTCACCTTTAAATTTGTCTTTGAACCAATGTTTTCATTGTGTTAATAATGGCTGTGAGTTGCCTATTTTTGTTTCGAAATAGAAATTTCCTAAGAATGCTCTGCGAAAGTCTGATTTAACACTCAGCAGTAATAGGTTAAACAGGCAGAGAACAAAAGAAACACAGTGACAGCAAAGAAGATGCTACACAGACAGACAGCCCAACAGGGAAGCAAACAAAATGGCTGGCCGAATTACAGTTATAGCACAGATGGACACAGAGATAGATAGCTCTCTGGATGTATAAACATCTGAAGCATCATGTCGTCATCGTTACTCCCCAGAGGGAGAGGAAGCCCGGTGGCAGGGCATTGGATGCCTAAGGAGAGATATGGAACAGGGCCAACATTCTGTGATTTTGTCATTGATGGAAACATCTGATCTCAAAACAGTTTTCTGTTCCAACAATTAAGATATTACAAAGTAAAAAATACTGTTGAGCTGGTTAAAAAAGAAGTCCATTTGCTAATGTCCTTATGTAAACCAACAATCTGGGTGCAATTAAGGCTAGCTGCTATTCCCATGGGGAGAATTACATTTTTAGGAAGTACAGGTTTGAACAAATCAAATGTTTTGCAGGTCAAATAAAAATTAATTACACGATCTTGAACTCTCCTACATGAATTAACAATTACAAATTGTAATACTTGGAAGAGAAAAATGCTGAGAAAACACAGTATAAAGTAGGCAGTGTAATTGTAAAACATTAAATAACATCAGAAACAATCGAAAAATACATTGTGGTGCGAAAGCACCACTGCTTGCAATATTGTAAATACCAACAACTCATGGAAGACTGCTGACAAGTTCTAGAACCTTCAGCAGTGTGTAGTAGGGAGTAAAAGGATACCATTAATATGCACAATAAATTACTACATTGATAAATGATATATTTCCTTTTCCCCTTTGCAATAGTTTGGGTTAAGAACGGAGAAATGCTTAATAAATGCCTATAGAGGATTTATAGAATAGACGTGGTTGGATATTTCCTAGCTAACTCTCTGACCTAATAATGATCATTTAT
>JACXGM010009520.1:0-11471 GCA_016801145.1 Umbra pygmaea
GACTGCACGTCTCAATAAGGCGCGTCCTGCAACTGTACAGGCTTGGAACTCTTTTTTATCCAGGGCAATCTCTTGGACCAGGGACAATTGCTAGGCAGTCATTGGACTCCAATCGCCGGTCATGTTTTTGTTACCTTATGTATTGTCTTGCCAATGTGCTGTTTCCCTTTTTTTTCTTTTTTTTTCTATCTTCTTCCTTGTACTTCGATTTTTTGCTTATCCTATGTAGTCTCGTATGATTTTGGATATGTCTGTAACCCTCCCCCCCCTCTCCATTTGAAAAACAATAAAAATTGTTGATCACAAAAAAAGAATGTCCTGGGAAACAAATGTATTCGTATTGAAAATCCTATTTTCAAAACCCTTTCTTAAAGTGAAGAGTGCTCAAATTCCCTCACTTTTCCAGATTTGCTATTGGTTACTATTCCTTCAAAAGATTCCTTCACAAGTATAATAATATGTATAAAACATCTGCCTTATATTAATCAGTCTAAAACACAGGCGTATTCTCCCCTTGACTGCCCACCTTCCCACCAGTGGTATCTTCCCATATATCAGCATCTAGAAGACAGAGCGGGCTGTCCAAATTTTATTCGAGGACCAAGCAACACCCTGAACAGCATTCTTTCTCCCCAGCCCAGCAGCTTGTTGACAGTAAGACTGAGAGGAGACAAGAGTCCCTGTTCAATGTCCATTCCCGCCTCAGCTTCCAAAGCAGATTCAGACATTTTAGCTGCTATTGACACCTGCTGGCTCAAAACAGAACTGCTGCTCTGGCTCCTTGTTAGTGTATCCATGGCTGCATGTCTCTTGATGTGGTCCTTCCCTGTGTTTGAAGTAGAATAAGGGCTCTCTTCTGCGCTCAGACGGTGGCTGGTCTCTCGCTTTCCTTGACATCTGCCAGCTCTCAATGCCTTCGCCTTGGTTCTGTAGGAGCTGTGATTGGACCGAGTTGCAGATTTGACACAGGATGTGCTTGTCACTTGCTTTTGTACATCTGTCTGCAAAGAGGAAAGGCCCACTGTTGGCTTTCTACCGCACCTCTTTGAAACAACGGCGCCTCCCGGCTCTCTCTTCACTTTGTTACAAGAAGGGGATCTTGTCAACTGGATTTTACTGCTGTGCCTGTTGCTGCTCTCTGGCTCCATCTGATGGGGAGTCAGGGGAATTGCACACATAGGTGTAAGTGAGAGGGTGAGGCTCTTTCGCTTTTCTAAGAGAGAGGCAAAGCCTGATGGAATTTGTAGTGTAGTGGGCTTTGGTGTTGGCGTTTCGTTAAAGCTTGTAAACTTTGCTCTGCTCGGGCTCTCCGGTGCCCTCTGTTTGTGGTTGATTGTGAGTGTCCTGAGTTTACTGGAAAGAGAAAGTGTTAGTTGTGATGGGACACACTTCTTGACTTCTTGTTTCTTATCCGACATACTCAGGGTTTGATCAGACATTTTACCTGAATATGTCTGCTCTGCATTCCCTTTGTTACCAATGGAATTTTCACTGTACATATTATGCACTTTAGCAACCTTTGAAAAGTCCTTGGCAACACAGGTATTGTATGGAATATTCAAGCTCTGATTGGCCAAAAGGGCCACGGACGATCCTTTGATAATATTTCCAGGGTTTGGCTGATAGCATGTGTCAGGCAATCTGACTGGGTGGTTTGTGGGTTTGTCATTATAGGCCTTCTGAGGGAGGGTACCCTGGAAGTGTTGTAGTTGTCCCAGGAAATTGAAGTTCGGGGAGATCGAAGGTCTGCGTTCTTTTACAAACCTGAAAGTTAAGAACAAATTAGATTAGCTGTGGATGCTTTAAATGCACATGCACATGTAACTGCTATAAAGTTGATTTGCAGCTAGGGTCAGTCTAGCAACTCCCCGTTGGCTTGCGAGCTGGAAAAACCAAATTCTGGTCAGGCCAATCACGTATCACGTTGTGTATAGAGCTGGTGGGCGAGCTTAACATAATTACCGGAAAACATAGAAGATGACTGCTGCTGCTGGCGAACAGCTGTCTGTTTTCTTTGAGAAAAGGACAAAGAATGCCACTGAAATCATTCTTACAAAAGGAAGATTTGTTCATAGTTTTGCCGACCGGGATACTTCGTTGGTCTGGTTGGTTGTAGCGCTGTCTTATTGCATGCAGAGGGAATTTGAAAGACAACCATTTATCCCACCCCCCGGATTGAGCCCTGCCAATGATGAGTTACCAGACCCAACATCTTGATGTGGGTTTGGCTTGTCAGGCTACTTATTTGGATAAATTCCACAAAATCTACAGTCCAATTGTCTCTTCGTTATAGTTACTTAATAAATTAATTCATTTGTAGTCCCTCGCGAGATGTTACAATAGGTTCCCTTAAAAACAATAATAGGCATCCTAACATGACCATGACCTCAAATATAAATATAAATATATGTGCACTGGATAAAATCACTTTACATTCTTATCCTGTGTAACAACTACATTGTAATGTGTTGGAGCTTCAATTGAACATATGAGGTTATTTGGAACTGCCGCTATAAGGATTTAGGTCGTCCATAGTCCATTTCGGTATAGCTACCTTTTCATCAGTGTCTAACAACCTGCTGACAGGAGGGTATGTATAAAATGGTGCTCTGTAAACACATGTTGCAAACGCCAATGTAGGGGTAATTTTTGATGAGTCACCGTATGTGAGGAGGAAAAAGAACCATGCACGGGAGAAAGAGGGTGGTGTGTATAGTTTGGGAGAGGGGAAAGGGACAGCACAGGGAAATGTGGAGCAGGGATATAAGGTGTTAGTGTTGTTTACAGCCCCGACAGGGAAGGTGTTACACCCGTTCACACTCACTGCGGCAATCAAGATACAGGTTGGGAGTGTGAAAGATGCAAGGTGTTTGAGTGGTGGTAGGATACTTATTGCGGTGGATAGTGAGACACAAAGGGATAAATTACTGAAGTTGGAGGTGTTGAATGGGGGTAAGGTGAAATGTCATGTGACTGGGAATGCAGCGAAGGTGAGAGGGGTGATCACGAGGATTCCGGAGGATCTGCAAAGGCGGAGCTTAAAAAGGTGGTGTCGGGAGGGATTGTGGTGGAAGCGAGACGGATGAGCAGTAGACCGATGGGGTTAGAGAAGGTGAGTCGGACAGTGCTGTTGGAATTTGGAGGGCCGTTGCAGAGTAGGGTGCAGGGTTGGGTGTGCAGGTAGAGAAGGAGCAGGGTGCAAGGTCGGTGTCAGAGAAAGGTCTGGGTGTTCACAAGGTGGTGTTGTCCGAGACTGATATGTAAACATGAGTGTGTGGTAGGTAAGGATTCGTTGGATTGGATTTTTGGCATTTATTTGTAGTGGTGTAAATACCAATGATCATATCAGAAAAAGTCTGCTAGGATATATGTAATGGTGCGTGCTGCTAAGGAAGTATATGGGTATTAATGACATTACGGGGCTGATGATTCATGAGGTGTTGGTTGGGTAACAGGGTGATGGGGTTGAGCACCTGCACTCTTAGAATGGTGTTTGTGTTCTTTTAATGCAATGCAAGGAGATTGGTGGCTAATGGGCAGGAGTTTGAGGTTTGTGTATGGCTTGGATGTGGTGCCTGATGTGGTGTGTGTACAGGAAATATGGCTTAAACCTGGTTTAGATTTTGTAATTCCAGGGTTCAGGTCAGTCAGGTGTGATAGAGTGGAGGGCATGGGTGGTGGTTGTGCAATGTTTGTCAAGGAGTGGGTAGATTACAGGTTCAGGTCTCGGATTGTGTGGGCATAGAGATTAAGCGTTGTAGGTAAAAAATAGGGATGTTAATTATTATAACCCTTGTGAGCAGACAGTGTTGGAGAGTTTGGCAGAAGGTTGATAGGAGGTGCAGTGCTGGTAAGGTGATGTGGGGACTTTAATGCTCAAAACGAGGTGTGGGGTCGTGTGAGGTTGGATGGTAATGGAAGGACCGTGGAGGACTGTATGGGGTGTTGTGGGCTGGTGTGTATGAAGGATGGGAGGGGCACTAGGATTGATGTTGTAAGGGGGATAGAATCATGTTTAGATTTGACACTGGTGTCTGCATCGTTAGCAGGGAGGTGTGAGTGGGAGGTGTGGCATGAGACGACTGTAGGAAGTGATCACTACCCTGTAGTGTGTAGAGTAGAGGTAGGTGTCTAGACTAGGGGTGTCACAATACCAAATATTCGGTAGTCGATGCCAATACCAGTAAAATAAGACGATTCTCTATGCCGATTTCGATACCATGGTAAAAAAAAGATTTTCTAAGATTCCATGTACTTGAACTTGAAACATGAACTTCTTTATTAAAATACTTGAAAAATATCAAAATGTCATAAGACATAAAAAAACATGTGCAATACAGCATAGAACGAAATAATAAAGTGCAATTAATCCTAGCTAGTGAATTTTCACAACTGGAGGCGAAGCCCTTTACGTTTGCTTTAGATTTTTCCTGCTATTTTCAGTTATCCTCCCCTGACAAAGTTAGTTATTGCTAACACTGGCATCTTCTCTAACGGTGCCTGAGGTACTACAAAAAATGGACCTCGTCAGTGTTTTATTATTTAGAATCGGAAGGTTATGGTATTGGTTCTCGTGACATCCCTAGTTTAGACAGGATAAAGTGGCGTCTCATAGGTGCTGTTTTGGGAAGGCAGACTGGAAGGATTATGAGCATGTGTGTGAAGGGGTGTGTGGGCAGGTGTTAGAGGATGAGTTAGTTAATGTGTGTATAGAATCAGTGACGGCCGGGATTTTAGTAGCAGTAGTGCTGACGATTCCATTGGCTAAAGGTGGAGGTCAGAGGAGGGTGGTGCCCTGGTGGAAGGATGACTGTGGGAAAAGAGTCAAGGAGAGGGATGTTACGTTAAAGATGCTGAGGGCATGTCTGGTGGAGGTTAATGTAAGGGATTATCAACAGAAGAGAGCAATTGCAAGGAGGATGATTAAGACAGCTAAAAGCGAGGCATGGCGGGAGTTCTGTTCAACTATTGGGAGGGGGATAGGTCTGGGTAAGGTGTGGGGGATGTGTAGGAAGATGTTGGGGAAGGGTGCTAAGGGGATACCGGTATTGGTGCAAGGTGGTGTTACTGTGGTTACTAATGTGGATAAAGCAAATGTTATAGGTAGGGTGTTTGAGGCAAGCGGACATACTTAGGGCACATGGTGATGTCATGGTGAGGAGGGGTGAGACTGGTGAGGCAATGGATGCTGACTTTACTATGTATAAATTGGTGAAAGCCCTGCACAGGTGTACAGTAAAAGGACAGCCCCAGGGGGAAGACAGGATTTGTTATGTTATGGTTGAGAAAGTGTCCGATAGAGTGCAGAGAGCAGTGTTGAAATTGTGTAATAAAGTTTGGAGGACTGGTATTGTGCCTACTAGGTGGAAAAGAGTAGCGGTGTTGCCCTTTTAAACCCTACAAAGGCGGCTAGTTATAGGCCTATAGCGTTGACATCTAATTTGGGGAAAATAATGGAGAAGATGGTGGTCAGTAAGGTGGTATATTTTTTGGAGCAAAGGGTTTTGGTGAGTGAAGCACAGAGTGGGTTAAGGAGGGGTAGTTAAACGGCAGATGCATTAGTCACGGTGGGCACAGAAATAGCAAAACAGTTAACAATGAAGGAGGTGATGAGTGTGGCTTATTTTGATGTGAAGAAAGTGTATGATACGATGTGGAGGGAAGGTATGTTGATTAAGTTGAGTGCTTTGGGTGTAGGTGGTAGATTACAGTGCCTTGCGAAAGTATTCTGCCCCCTTGAACATTTCGACATTTTGCCACAGTTCAGGCTTCAAACAAAGATTCAAAACTCTATATTTTTGTGAAGAAGCAACAACAAGTCGGACACAATCAAGAAGTGGAACAAAATTTATTGGATAACTTTTTTAACAAATAAAAAACTGACAAATTGGGCGAGCAAAATTATTCAGCCCCTTTACTTTCAGTGCAGCAAACTCTCTCCAGAAGTTCAGTGAGGATCTCTGAATGATCCAATGTTGACCTAAATGTTGACTGATGATAAATAGAATCCACCTGTGTGTAATCACGTCTCTGTATAAATGCACCTGCTCTGTGATCTGTCTCAGAGGTCCGTTGAAAGCACAGAGAGCATCATGAAGAACAAGGAACACACCAGGCAGGTCTGAGATACTGTTGTGGAGATGTTTAAAGCCAGATTTGGATACAGAAACATTTCCCAAGGTTTAAACATCCCAAGGAGCACTGTGCAAGCGATAATATTGAAATGGAAGGAGTATCAGACAACTGCAAAGCTACCAAGACCCAGCCGTCCCTCTAAACTCTCAGCTCATACAAGGAGAAGACTGATCAGAGATGCAGCCAAGAGACCCATGATGAACTGCAGAGATCTACAGCTGAGGTGGGCGAGTCTGTCCATAGGACAACAAATCAGTCGTATACTGCACAAATCTGGCATTTATGGAAGAGTGACAAGAAGAAAGCCATTTCTGAAAGATATCCATGTTGTTTAGAGTTTACCACAAGCCACCTGGGAGACACACCAAACATGTGGAAGAAGGTGCTCTGGTCAGATGGAACCAAAATCGAACTTTTTGGCAACAATGCAAAACGTTATGTCTGGCGTAAAAGCAACACAGCTCATCACCCTGAACACACCATCCCCACTGTCAAACATGGTGGTGGCAGCATCATGGTTTGGGCCTGCTTTTCATCAGCAGAGACAGGGAAGATGGCTAAAATTGATAGGAAGATGGATGGAGCCAAATACAGGACCATTCTGGAAGAAAACCTGATGGAGTATGCAAAAGACCTGAGACTGGGACGAAGATTTGTCTTCCAACAAGACAATGATCCAAAACATAAAGCAAAATCTACAATGGAATGGTTCACAGATAAACATATCCAGGTGTTAGAATGGCCAAGTCAAAGTCCAGACCTGAATCTAATCGAGAATCCGTGGAAAGAACTGAAAACTGCTGTTCACAAACGCTCTCCATCCGACCTCACTGAGCTCGAACTGTTTTGCAAGGAGGAATGGGCAAAAATTTCAGTGTCTCGATGTGCAAAACTGATAGAGACATACCCCAAGCGACTTACAGCTGTAATCGCAGCAAAAGGTGGGGCTACAAAGGATTAACTTAAGGGGGCTGAATAATTTTGCACGCCCAATTTTTAAGTTTTCTTTTTGTTAAAAAAAGTTTGAAATATCCAATAAATTTCATTCCACTTCATGATTGTGTCCCACTTGATTCTTTACAAAAATTACGGTTTCATATCTTTATGTTTGAAGCCTGAAATATGGCAAAAGGTCGAAAAGTTCAAGGGGGCCGAATACTTTCGCAAGGCACTGTATATAATTGGATTGTGAGCTTTTTTTTGGGAGGGTGTTCCGGGTGAAAGTGGGGGCAGACCTGTCCAGGGAGTTTGGGGTTGTCAATGGGAAGTGTGATTAGGCCGGTATTATTTGAGGTGATGATTGATTACATTTTTGGTGCAATGGGCCACGGGTTGCGGGTTGCACCTTATGCAGATGATAGTGCATTGTAGAAAAGAGGGAGGAATATGGATTGGGTGATGAGGAAGATGCAAGAGCCAGTCACAGTGGTGGAGGAGTGGTCATTGCATAGCATCGGTTGCAGACTTGTCTTGTACTATGTTTAATTGCAATGTCCATGTCAAATAAATGATAAATAAAAAAATAAAATAAAAAAAATGACTTGGGGGTGCAAGCTGTCAGTGGCCAAGTTGTGTTTCATGATTTATTCTAGGAGGAAGGTCACAGGGGTTAGATTAAGTCTCTATGGGCAGGACTTGCTGCGGGTGTCAGCATCCGGTCTGGTAGGTCAGATATAGGTGATGTGTTGGTCGAACTGATGGTATTGTTGGGGTTAGAGAGGATGGAGTGGTGGTTAGGTTTTGTTGGGTGCCGGCTCATGTGGGGGTGGAGGAAAACGAATTGGCAGACAGGATGGCTAAGACTGCATGTAGGAAAGAGGGGATGAGTGTGGAGGTACCATTGGGCCGCGGCGAAGTTAAATCTGTGATACGGGGAAGGGGACTGGACTGTTGGGAAGGTAAGTGGGATGGTAGCAGGAAGGAGAGAGGGTATTTTGAGGTGCAGCAGACAGTAGGGTTAGAGACAGAGTATATGGGGTGTTGGAGAGAAGAGGTGATGTGGTGTAGGTTGAGGTTGAGGTTAGGGCACACAGGGTTGAATTCATCATTTAAGGTTGGTGGTAGGCATGAGACGGGTCTGTGTGATGGGTGTGTAGTGGAGGAAATGGTGGAACATGTGTTGTTGTATTGTGGGAAGTATGATGCTGAGAGGGAACTATTTGTATGTGAAGGTTAGGGGGGAGGGTAGGAAGTGGGGTATGGAGGGGGTTGTTGGGGGGTGGAAAGGGGAGTGGGGTAGTGTCGAGGGCTGTATTTAAATTTTTTAGGGTAATGGGTTTAGATAGGAGACTTTGAATAGGGTAGGCCATGAACGGCCTCACACTACGATACAGGAGGAGGCAGTATATGCACCTTTTAAGTCTGTTGCGATCTGCCAAAATTCAAAGAAGAAGATATGTTGCAAACTGTTTTAGTTTAGAAATATTGGTAAACATTTTATTTAAGATGTAGTATCCTATTGATCATCAGAATATGGGTTATCAACATAGGAAGGACAAACAATTGGTGATTGTATGGGTAGCCAAAAACCTTATACTAGTTAGCCGTGTGTGACAGAATATGCTTGAGGAGAAAAGTTTTGCACTGTTTAACTGTTTAGCTAGCTCTGTACATGGTAACTCATATGTTTTCTTTAAAGGAGCTCATTTGTGACCAATCTACCTTCTTATGTATCTCTGAACTCAGGTATGTTAAACTTAATACTTTTTTGTTATGTTGCTTTATAAAATGTGGCCACTCACTGAACTATACAATTGTTTGTAGCATGCTACTATAATTCAGTATTTCAGTTAGTAATGCAATACTATATTGCACTATGTTATACTGCACATTACATAAAATTGTAGTTTCTTATGTATTTTTATGTATATTCTATGAGGCCTCTCTCCGTCATTATTGGGTCAGTGTATAACAACCTGCTGACGAGAAGAAATCCATTGAATAAAGACATATTGAGCAGCCTCTGGTGTCACACAAGTGCACTCACTAAAATGCATCAGTACATGAATACACAAACAGACATGGATAGGGAAAGGATAAGGACACACCTGTAGGCATCGTCAAGGTCCATCCCCATGCTATACATAATGTAGGCCACAGCCAGGGCAGGGGAACGAGATATTCCTGCAGCACAATGAACTAACACAGATCCACCGAAGAACATTGCCCCATCTTGACAGAGTTCAAGAGAAGAGAGACAGAAGTCAATACATTATTTTGGTTTCATGTATTGTATCATGTTTGAACTGCAGCAAATGTTGCAAACTGTGCAATGAACACAGAGCAACATTTTCAATTGTTTTGTACAACATTTTATTAAATGGTGGTGTTTACTGAATGGGCTGCAACAGTACTCAGTATTTGTGAAACCTGCAGCATAACCAGTCTGCACAAATGCTTGATCATAAATTAATCACTGGAGCTGAATCATCAGCGCTTTTGCCAGACAGTCAGTCGCCGTGTGTAATGCATCCATGATGACGACCTGCAGAAATGTTCTAGTGCTGCACCTAACGTTCCAGTATTTGCTCAGGTATATTCTCCAAAAACTCAGAAATTTAGCACCTTCGTTTAAATAACAGTCTATTTACAATATCAGAACATGGGAAGCAGGTATCACGGTTTACACATTTGATTTAGCCCATCATTCTCACCTATAAAACGCAGTGCCTCCGGGATATGGGGCAGCAAGTCGTCTTGGAGAGAGTCATCGATCGGGATGCGGAGGTATTGGGATCCAGGAAGGAAAGTAGGTTGCGGGCTGCAGCGGCTCGCGCTTAGCACGTAAGAAATACCGCGGGCGCCAAGACAGTCCTGCAGTCGAGAAAGGAGAGAACACGAAGATTAGAGATTCAAAAATTATGTCAATCTTTTTTTTCTGTCGAAAAATATGAATTTTTAGCCATGCTAAACCTGAAACAGATTATTAAAAGAGATTAACTGATTTTAAAAACAATAACCTGCGTTACATCAGTCTCTGCACCAAGGTAAAGATGTGGCAGAATAAGCGACATGGGTGGTCGCTCTCTTGTACCGTTCTCTCTCTCCCTGTAGAACACCATCTCTGTCCTTTGTACGAGACACGAGTAAAGCACATATTCAAATGTTTGAAAATGCATGGAACTTTGTCAGTAATTTAAACAGTTGCAATGACTGTATTTGCATTTATTTGATATTGCCATAGATGCGTAAAAATAATTTGTTAAATTGCAGATGAAGTCAAATAAGATTTTCTATCCGTTACGTCATGCAAAAAAGTTAACATGCATTGGTTATAATAACACATATAAAACAATACATTAATGAAGTTTTAAAAATGTAGTTGTACTTACAGTGAAAACACCATCACTTCAAAACGAAGACTACAATCATACAAATCAAATTGCGCACGAAATAACAATAACTAACCGAATGAGTATAAAGGAAATGGTAAGCAATTATTTTCTAACACTACTTAATATTCAGTGGTTATAGAACTCTTTCAACATCTTCCTCGTCCTGTCTGCGATTGTAATACTATTTGTTGTCGTATGTCTATACGGGCGTGAGGGAAAAAGAATGAGGTAATGCTGTTTCTACAAGCTAAGAATATTACAATAGTATGTGATGTCATCTTCAACCAATGAGCGCCCTTGCCGGACTGACGTGCGCGCGCACACGCTCGATTTGTTCATTATCATCAATCAACTAATGAATCCATATTCTCAATGCGGTTGTTGTAGCCTATAGACCTTTTCAAAGATATATAGTTGCAATACCGATACCCTTTTGCGAAAAACAAATATTATAGCAAAAAACAATAATTTGTTTTTATTTCCGCGCAGCCTACAAGAGCAATTTGTTTAACCCGATGTAATGGCCAGAATTTGAGTGCAAACAAAGTTTACATACAATTTGTTTTGAACATTGGCGTAGGAACCGGGGAGGACGGGGGGACATGTCCCCCTCAATATTGGAAAATGCTGCATGTGTCCCACCCAAAAAAATAGCCGATACAGCAGGGACAAAAACTGTAAACATTTGGAACGTTTATTTTGAAAGCGCCGCAAAGAAGATTTCCTTCTCATTTCATGATGTTTGAATAATCACCATTCGCCAATCCCCAATTTCATATTCTTAAATTGTCACCTGTAGTCGGAGGATCTGATTGGTAGAGAGAAGTTAACGTTACACTACTAGGAACTATGATGGGAAGTTCGATTCTTTTTACTGAATCGTATCTTTGAATCTCGTTCATTCAAATGAACGAATCATTTTGATTCGTATTGTTCATTTGCGCATGCGCAGATCGAAATGAACGAAAAGAATCAGTATACTGATCCGTACCGTATGTACTG
>JACXGM010009520.1:11571-27387 GCA_016801145.1 Umbra pygmaea
TTGTTCATTTGAGGCAGTGCGCATAGGCAAAATGTAACAGCCTACCGTATAATCAATTCATTATAACAAAGACGTTCAGTGGCCAAGCAGTAATACGGATACATACGTGTGTAGTAAACCCATTATTTTAAATATCCAGCGTCATATGACTTCGTAACAATTAACATAAAGCTTAAAATATTTATTTTGTACATAATCCATTAATAGGATCAACAGACAGATCCATATGTAGCTAAACTATGATTAAGGTGCATTTGTCAAATTAGTAATTTGTTCGGACTAGTTAAGTCAGTCTACAGTGATGAGCAAACATGTGCAAATCCCATAACTACATCGTATTGAATAATAGAGTAATGTGCCTGCCCCAAAATGAACGATATGAACGATCCAGGTACTAGTACCGAGCAGTATAATGGGTCATAGAAGTAATGTGCCTGCGCGAAAATGAACGAAATGAACGATCCAGTATGAATCGTACGTACCGGTCTTTTAAAAGATTCGTTCAAAATGAACGAATCGTTCATGAATCGCCCATCACTACTAGGAACATAAAAATACGTTACCAGTGCGCACCTTCATAAACAGTCATTGTTGCGCACCATTTTTGAACTTGAATAAGACTCGACTTTGTATGAGGTAAATCTCTGTCAAACGGTTGAAGTTAGCAAGCTTTTTAAAATGAAATTATGGATAAAAGACTTATGACGATTAAATTAACAACGGAATTTTGAATGGCACGTGTGTTATGCTTTGCGAGAGGTGCTAATTAACGTTACGTTAGATAGCTACCCACATAGCTGGCAATTGATTTCTGTGTTAACCTTAGCAGAAGTAAAATATTCTGTCATCTAATATAATCATAATGCCACCCCACAAAAAATAAAAAACATAATCAGGACATGACGTTACAGATTTTTTTCACTAGAGTAACGTTAGTGTAAGTATACAACACATTTTACACAAGGACAGGACAACATCATAACCTATCATTTACCAAGCCTAGATTTACATTTTTAAAATGAAATAATGTGTCATTAGGAGAATGCTGGTACCATCAGGGTACGTGAGAAAGGAGTGGCACATGAAGGAGTTACAGATTTAAGTAACAGGTGGAGGGTGTTAGGTAAGGTCTTAAATGGAATTAATGATGAATATGTGAAAGTTTCTGCCTTTTATAAATTTTCCACATACAGAAGAGCCCAAGATAAACATAACTGGTCATATAGAAGTCCACTATTACTTTGTTTGCAATATAATATAGACTACAATTGTTAATCTATTAAGAGAACCGTGATGCAGCCATGGAAGATACAAATGGAGAGGCAGGTGGCACTGCAGGGTGTGAAATTTTAAAATGTATTCATGATTGTAATGGATTAAACCCAAGGATGGAGGTTGAGTTGCTGCCTGTTGAATGCAAGTTCCTCAATCAATAAACAGAAACAAGGATGTAGGAACAGGGGGGACAGGGGCACATGTCCCCCCAATGTTACAGACAGGCAATGTGGTCCCCAGCAGTAATAAAAACAATTTGTGAAAAATATATGCCCCCCCCCTTAATATCAAAGTTGTTCCTACACCCTTGGTTTTGAAACTCGAAATTAGAGTTTGCGTAGCAAAATAAAACTGTTAACGGGAGTGTTTTTATTGTCTAGACCCCTCTATACATTGACATAATATAATCAGATAATGTCTAATAAGAAGCAGTAGCGTAGCCAGAAAAAAATATGTGGGTGTGCGTGTGCATCTAAAAAACTTGGTGTGCCACATCAATTTCTCTCTACAAAACAGAGGCCTATATTACGAAGCAAGTTCACCATGCCCTAGATTTCCTTTCATTTCCTGGCTTCACTAAACCTAACAATTGCGATATAGATACGAGATGTCATGATGGTGATTATTAATTTAATAAATCAACCCAGGATTTCCCAATCTGTGACAAGCGCGTTCACATAAAAGAGGCGGTGTGTGCACCAGGACCAATCGCAGACACGGACAAGTCTATGAGAGACACATATTTTGGTCAACTGTAAATGATCATTTTAGAGAAATTTGAAGAGCATGAAATAATATATTCCAGACATAAAACAGGAAGAAAAGATGGGAAAAAAATGCCATGTATTTATAAATGCCTCAGGCTCATCGATATCACTGACTATAAATACAATTGTATTCCATTAAACCAATGTTGTTTCATGCTGATCGTGTATAACAATTTTATTTATTGTAGTCTTTCATTTGCAACCCTGAAAATGTTGACCGGTCATGGGAGCAAACAAAAAATTTAGGTACAGGGTGTGTAAATTAATTAATGTTACAATACTTGGTTGTTTAACAAGTTCTGAGGAGTAAATAGTAAATGTATGTGCTGTCTCTACAGTGAAAGGGGATACATTGGTGATGGTCAGAATCAACAGACAATACATTAAAATACCTATCACAAACAAACGCAACACTATGCATAAAGTCTTTGGAACTGTAAGCACACAAATTCGATGTATCGCACTGCACTGGCACAAACGGCTCAGGATTAGTAATTAGCTGCTGAATGTGCTAACTAATGCATAATTAGTTTACTACACTGCTAGTCTCCTGCGATATTCGCTGGGGTCACGTTTAGGTTTGTCATTTGCAAAATCAGATGGCACGTTGGTGCCACTATTTTTGCGCATACACTTAAATGGGTAGGCCTACGTGGATCTGGATGTTGTTTTTTTAACAAAAATAAATCAGAATATATTTTAAAATTAACAAATTTTATAATTACACCATAATAGCCTAGGTTTAGAGAAAAATGATTTGTCAAGGCTATAACAAAAAGTTTATTATGCATCTGATTTATGGGTGTCTACGGCACTGATAAGGAGAGACCTCCCACTCTTGGAAAACCTCTTTTCAAAAATCCTTCTGAATTGGTTGCAGTTCCACTCTGGTTCCGTATGAGGGTGGTCACGTGCGAGTGCTGAATGGAGGTCTATGGAGCTATAACCCTCAAAATCCCCTTTTTCTCAGGTTACCCTTTTTTAGTCTAGTAATTTGAACCCAGCTAGCACAGTGGGTCTGGCCTGATTCAGGCTGAGTGTCGGGGCACTCGGCTAAACGTTTTTGCACATTGGACGCGACGCGAATAAACGGAACAAAATTGCGAATAATTCTGATGAATATTTTGGAAAATGTATGACGCGCCTTATCATGCACATCAAGCGTGACGCGATTTTGCGAATAAATCACTAAGGTTTTAAAATTATTCGCGCCACAGGAAAAAACAACAATGGACTCAACATCAAGTGATGATGACCTGGTACTTCTTTTAATTAATAACAAAAAAGAAAACTAAATGCCTGGGTACACCAAATATTATAATGGAGAGGAGAACTTGGGGAGTACCACTGCCTGGTTCAGGAGCTAAAACTGTACCACAGTTGCTTCAAAGCGTACTTCAGGATGACCGTCTGCAAATTTGAAACACTGCTGCAACAGCTGGCACCAAGCTTGAAGAAGCAGATGACTAATTTCAGAAAGCCAACTTACCCAGAGCAGCGGCTAGACGTATGTCTGAGGTAAGATTCTTTTTTTCTATTTAATTTGAGGAAAGTCCCGTCTTTGAGTAAACAGTTCGATCTGTGCGTAATGCACTTTTGGTCCATCCCATTCTTTCAAGAGTTGGATACCCTGTAGCGCAGTTAAAAAAAATTGTTAAAAACATCTGAACTCTCTTCTTGAGTTAACTTATACCGCACCCATCAGACACTTTGCTCGGTCAATAAACACCCATTTCTATTGTATAGTCATTTTGTGCGCTCTGAAGGCAGCAGCAATATTTTAACCTTAATTTTAAATTAATGTTTTGACCTATGGGTTGTAAAAAAGTAACCTGAGATACAAAGAAAACAAACATAAAACAATCTTGTAAATATAAATTGACCTCTCACAAAGACGACACTGTATTAACAAGACAGCAGCTGCTTTGTGCCTGCCTTGGCAAATCAGTGGGTCAATGTATATGTAAATATTACTAAATTGTAACATGATGGTTTTCAATTCAAGTATTTAGCAATTTAGAAAATAAAATACTTTTTTAAATTTGTTTGCAGATTTCTAAGTACTGGTGATAGGTAAAACACAATTGTAGCAAGTTTTCGTCTAGGCATCTCAACTGTGGCACAAATAGTGAAGGGAACCTGCAATGCAATCTGGGAAGTCCTGAAAGAAGAATACATGCCATGACCAACTAAGGATCTGTGGATGAATACTGCGAGGAGATTTGAAGAGCGATGGAACTTTCCACATTGCATAGGTGCTGGATGGGAAGCACATTGTGATCCAGGCACCTCCCAACTCAGGATCACAATTCACCTTCTCAGTAGTCTTGCTTGCCTTGGTAGATGCAGACTACCGATTTATGGCTGTTGATGTTGGAGGTTTTGGCAGCAACAGCGACGGAGGCATCTTTGCCAACTCTGAACTTGGCAAAGGCCTCCAGGCAGGTGACCTTGATGTCCCCCCACCAGCTCTCTTACCTTCTGCACCAGATTTGGGACCTGTGCCATATGTGGTTGTGGCTAACGAACCCTTCCCAATGAAGCCCTACCTCCTCCGGCCTTATCCAGGGCGACACCTTCAAGAGGACGAGAGTCTTCAATTACCGGCTCTCAAGAGCATGCCGTATAGTGGAGAACTGTTTTGGCATCCTCATGCAACGCTGGAGGTGTAACGTTCCCCAGTTCCCCTTCCCTGGAATCTACAACTTCCTATTCTAGTACTACATTTCCCACAAACCGGACTCTGTAACATTTCCTGTTCCCTCTCACAGAGAACTACATCTTCCCCTTCCTGAACTTATCAGAACTACAATTCCCTATACCCGGACTCAATCAACCTAATTCTGTACACCTGCTCTACCCCAGTCAGTATATAGGACACACACAATCCATTGCCTCTTTGCGAGGTATTGTGAGTATAATTCTCCTTTCTGAGCATTCCTTATTATATTTGTTATTCCGGTTTTGAACTTTGCTATGTATATTCGATAATTTTGCCTTAGATTTACCCTTGTACCTTTGTCAATTCTCTTGGATTGATATTCTGGCCTGACCCCGTTCTGTTGTATGGGATTTATTCTGCCTTGGATTGTCCTCTGTGCTGTTGCCTTGTTCTTTGGATTTATACTTACCTGTTTTAAATAAACATTGTTCCTTTTTTATCTATGGGAGTGTTCATTACAGGAGGGTCTACTGTCGAAGACTGCAAGTGTGCCCTGATGCAGTAGACAGTATCGTGAAGGCATACTCTCCAACTATCTGCATTCTGCTGAGGAGGGTCAGAATCCAGACAATGGGGAGCCAGGTGAAGACGATGGTGGAGAGAGCATCCTATGTCCAATCAGGAACCTGCGGGGAAACAGGGCGTCAGAGGCCCTGAGAGCGCGTGAAACCTTCCGCAACTACTTCAGCTCACCAGCAGGACAAGTGCCTTGGCAATATGCCCATGTACACCGTGTTTTTGTTGCCTAAACAAATTTCTATCTGCCCTGATCAGTTCCTTTAATATTTTTATCCCAGTATTAGAGCATACACATCAAAACCTTATGTTAAACATTTCTCTGATTAAAATACCTTTGTACAAGTGATGTTTCTTGAACTTGCCTTACCACATGTTTTTCAGCCGATGTGAACAAATTTGTTGTTACAATAAGATTTATTACTGTTTATAATAAATTAAACAGTAACATTAATAAAACTTAAAAATATAGCAGTACCATTACAATGCAGTGAAATTTGTATATGGCTGAGAATAAACAGCTCCAAACTCTGCCCTGTGACACACCTCCTGCATCTTTAACCTAACCCAGGATTGCCTTTCGGGGGGCAGACGCCTCATTGCAGGGGCTAAGCTTAAAAGAAACCATCTCTCTCTAATGCTCTCGCTCTGTCTCTCTCAGCTTCTCTGGCTTCCTTCTTCTTCCGGTAATCCTCCAGCATGCTGTCACTACCCTTCCTCTTTGCCTTGGCTGCTCTGGGAGCTACAGCACCACCCTCTGGCTCACTTTCTTGTTGGTCACACACCTGCTCTGCTGGCCCTGCATCCTCTTCCTGCTCTACCTTTACATCTAGATTGCTCTGGGTACTGTTCAGATAATCACAACTGTATAGGAGTCATATTTACACAATAACATTCAGGCCCTATGTGTAGATAACACTTTTTCTAATTGTCACCAGATGACAGGATTGGTCAAAATCACAGCTTGCATCATTGAGTGTTAAAGCAATTGTCAAATAATAGTTAGGTTAAAAGGGCCTGAAGAGCCTACCTCCTAAATGAAGTGGACCTGTCTAGGAAAGACATTGTCTCCATATTCTTCCATCTCTTCTTCTGCCTGTTACCTGCCTGGCCACTCTTCACATCTCTCTCCTCCCTCTTCTTTCTCAAATAAGTGTCCCTCAAATGTTTCCACAACGTCTTCACTTCTTCAACTACAAAAGTAGTAAAGTAGTAGTTATGCTGTAATGGTTAAACACAGTAAACAAAACCAGACTGACTACACTCAGTCAAAGAATAGGGATTAAACAGAGCACAATACAGCTAATTGAATAATAGCTAGTTTATTTGGAAACATTATCAAGAATGATCTCATTTATGTCAATCTGAAAATATTTTTTCCAAAGCCCTCTTTGTAATGAAGAAAAGATTGTTTCAGTTAGTTAGTAATAACATTACAGTACAGTGGCTAGCGTAGTTGGAAGATTAAATAAATACATTTTATATTGTAGCTTGATATACACACACCATCGTCACACTGAAGCTCCTTTGCTATTCCTCGCCATTAGGATTGGGCATTGAGAACCGGTTCCAACTTTGAATCGTTTAAAAAATGTTGATTCCATCGGAATAGTTTGGAAAATTTGGTTTCAATACAGACGATCGATTCCAAAACGCGCAAGTTTTGCTTTCTGTAGCGGCCAGCCAGCCACCGTACTGCCAGGGGCAGCGAGGCTGTTGTTGTGTTATCCGCCACCAAGCACACAAAAGCGGCACTCAAAGGTGTTTTGGAATCGATCGTCATCTTCTTGCATTGGAGGATGCACTACAAATATGGTTAAACATTTGCCAAATCGATAAAATTGGGGTGATAAACAACGTTACTCAGATTTCTTTCTCTCGTATATAGATTTAAGGTTACGCAAATTGCTAACACAAGTAACGTTAGCAAACCTACTGCTGCTAGCGTTCAACTGTAGCGTGAGACTCTGTTCACGTTAGCAGTCAATGGAAAAATAACAGCGGACCACACACGTTTCAGCGTATGTGATGAAAAAGCTGCACCCCTTTGTGTGTCCAGGCCTCCTCTGCACCTATTTAACCCTTCCGTTGTCCTCATATTCCATGCACACCCCATGTCCTCTGGGTCAAAGTGACCCTCGTTCGGTAAGCAACCGAACGCGGGTATGCTCGAGTGCGGCGTGTGTGGGGTGGCGGCGCTCCGTGAGTCTATTATTCACAGAGGCCCCAGAGCGCGCACGTGGGGCAGCAGGCGAGCGAGCAGCCTTTGCAGATGTACTTTGTGCACCGGCAGCAGACGGTGTGCGTTTTACTGTCCTTCTTCGGGGGGCATATCTGACACCTGAAAGAGCCGAAGACATGAGATGACAAATATTTAGAGTGTCTTTTGTAGCTAGAGATTCATCCGTGTTAGCCTTTTTGTCGTTTTATTTCGGGGGACATCTGTGGTGTTTGTGTGAAATTGCAAAAAAATAGAAAGACAAGCGAGAGAAGAAGGTTTCTAGTATAGTTTGATTTTATTGATTTCACAATGCGCACAGGTACAAAAGGTCTACAGCTGACACGTTCTACAACACATTTGCTAAACACTCACAACCCCAGCAACACACTCAGTAGGAGACTCTGTTTGGCAAAACAGAACAGAGTACAAGAATAGAATAAATGTGCACCGTGAACAGCGGCGGGTCAATTTGACCCGAGGGCAGCGGGAGGCAGGGG
This sequence comes from Umbra pygmaea, assembly GCA_016801145.1. NCBI lineage: Eukaryota > Metazoa > Chordata > Actinopteri > Esociformes > Umbridae > Umbra > Umbra pygmaea. The sequence goes on from JACXGM010009520.1 coordinate 19,570, forward strand.
AAACCTCGCCGGGTCATTGGGAACACGATACACATAACACTGGGCAGGAGACTTTGGTGTGTGGTGAAACAGAGAAAAAAAAGAAACCAACGGATGCGTGCCGAGACTCAACATTACAAGACACGTGCTACATTATTTCGTCCATTTTTTTTAACACATTCAGCACTCGCACAAAAGTATTGTGCTTGTCGAGAGAGAGAGAGAGAGAGAGAGAGAGAGAGAGAGAGAGAGAGACATCGTAGACTTGCCAGATCCATAACCTGCCTTCAAATAAAATATCAGTTTATTCTCTCAAACATAACACACAGAGAGTCGCCCGTGACGGGTTCAGTTTTACCACAACGTACAATTGATTAAAACTCTGTGTTCAAACAAATGTACAATTTTCCTCGTCTTCAGACTTGTTCTGCCAGAAAGTCACAACGTCATATAGCGTTTCATTTCTTTCATCCACATCATCGACAACCGTCAGCCTGGCTTGTTTCATCTTAACCGAAGCAACACACTCGTGTTTTAGTTCATTTAGAAAAGCCTCTGTAATTCCGCAAAACCTGGCTACGGTCACAGCAAAGCCCGCACTTTCCAGGGCTCTCATCAAGGCGGGTGTGAGTCGGTCAGACCACAGTCTTTTGGTCAGTTCTTCAAAATGGTTGTAGAAGTAGTTGTACGGCTCCGAATACAAGCACGGATGTTGACGCTGACTGGGGTGACTTGTCAAACAGCCGTGACACTTTTCTCTTTTATGCCCGTCGAGCACAATTTCCAAAATTGCCGCAACCGACGCCTTTACAGTGTCCACGATAGCCGTGCTGAGGCCACTGTTGAAAACGTCTTGGTCCAGTTCTCCTTGGTGCGAGGTAGAGGGTGGCGAGCTGTGCATGTGGTTCGTTGGGCTAGTGGGACCGTCAATCTCCCACCGATCCTGTGTGTCGATTCGTACAAAGCCATGGTCCTCGCCGGGGTCTGCGTTGTACCGCCGATCGGTCGGTTGCCTCTTATGTTGTCGAGCAACGCCTACCTTCTGAGAGGACAGCGACAGCGATCGGACCAAATGTTTGTTTGCTTCTCCCCGACAGTGCCTACAACGGCCAGCCGACAGGGTATTTAAACGTCCAGAAAACCAGAGGGCCCGGTCAAAAGTCAGAAGCCTCGCTCTAGACGCTTGCTCCGTTTGCAACTCGTGGTCAATTACTCAGCATTTCGATCGACATGGGTTTGAAACACAAGGCTATCCACGCGATGCTCGCGAACCCTCACCTGGCGCCGTTCGAATTGATCGACAGACCATATCAGCGGCCGGATTGGACTCTGATAGACCATCTCATGGTGATCTACGGAGTCAAGGAGAGCGACTACGTCGAGGGCGATACTCAGGCGTCCGTGGTGAACATGGCCAGAAGGCTGGTGCATGTCTACGCCGAAGAGGTCGCAGCCAGCCAGTGCGTGGTGCTCGTCAAGGACGGCGAGCAGGCTCAGAAGCCTGCCGTGAGGGAGACGAGACAAAACCGCCCCGCCGTACCTCACGTGGACTTTTGTACCTGCATGCCATAGAATACACCGCCATGAAGCTGTTGGCCGACATGGGTATGAAGAACAGGGTGTTTCTCGTGACCGGCGCCAAGGCGGGCTCCCCCGAGGGCGTACTCGTGCGGGCCGCCTCGGTCGACAACCTGGTGTCGTTCCGTAGCGAGCGCCCAGATGAGCCAGAGGCCTGGGGCGATAGGATATTCGCGAGCATATTCTCGATCGCGCTCGAAGACCTGAACCCTCCCGGGTTTAACCCTTGCGACGTGGATTCCAGCTACGCCGACGGCTCGATAGACAGGCCCGAGGGACTCGAGGGCGTCTTTGTGGCGACTTTTGCGGACCCCGACGAGACTCAACGGGTGTCTGTATTGCGCACGCTGCTCGTGGAGTTGGCCAACGTCCTGACGGGCAGCGTGACCGTGTACACCGGAGACTCAGACGTGGTGGCCGTGCTGATGGCTCGCGGGCGCGAGGGCATCACTCTTAGGATGGACAACAAGAGCTACCGCGAGGATCAGGACATGCACACGTCGACCTTCGGAGAGCTGCTGTTTGCCAGTCCCGATAAGCGAGCGCCCGAGCTTGCGTTTCGGGACCCGGACTCGAGCGAGGACAGGATTCGAGTGCTGTGCGACATCGCAGAAGACGAGGAGGACCTGCTGCCGCCCGAGATCCGAGAGCAACACGACGCGTTTGAGGAATTTATGGACAAGTGCGGCAAGGTAAACTTCAACAAAGACGTGGCTAGGTACCTGTACCTAGGCGGGCTCAGGGGATCTCTCTACTGCACCTTTCTGTCTAGGTTCTTTGAGTCACGAGACTCGCAGACCATATTGGATGGATTGGGACTTGCCGTAGACGACGGCCGTGTCGGCGCAAAGACGGTCTGTCACGTATTTGAAACGCTATGCCCGGCATCTGACGCGAGTCCCCCGTCGAGCTCAGAGTCAGCTGGGGCCCCGCGTACCGGTGAGAAGAGGAAGATCTCGCGTCTGCAGGGCGACGAGGCCTCTGAGCTCTGTCCAGATGACGGCTCAGGGCCCAAGGCGAGCAAAGCCTCGAAACAGGTCACGAACGGCCTCAAGCGGTTGAGCGACGCGTACATGAAAGACACTGTGCCGAGGGGCAGCTACGGCCATTTTCTGAGGTTGGGTCTGGCGGGCCGGCACTTTTTCTTGCGCGTGAAAGCAGATGTACTCAGAGACGAGACGAGAGCGGAAAAGCTGTTTTTCATGGCGCCGTGCGGCACCGATTACAACATCAAGAGACTGATGATCGGAGCGGTGACCAACCGCGAGTCATTTTCCTCGTGGTGCCGAGAGCTAAAGAGTCTACTGTGGGGCACGGCAGTGTCTCGGGACTGTGACTATCACGGCATGGGGATGAAGCTGGCCATTTTCACCAAAGTCCCTGCAAAGACCCGGTCAAAGTACTGGACCAAGGTGAATTGCGGATTGATGGGAAAGACCTTGAAATACGTCTGCGAACTGTGGAACCTGGAGAGGCCCAAGCCCGGACCCAACTACAGGTTCTCTGTGCGCGACGGCGTAGTCAACTTTGACTGTCGCTACGAATCGCTGTTTGCAGAGGCCGCGAATGCCATGTAGTGGAAGGTGATGAATGGGATCTCGCGCAGGCATTGCTGTGCCCGTGCTTCTGACTGTGGCCCTTGTGTGAGGACCGGAACAATGTTTATGTGTTGAACAAATGTTTTCTCCTTGCCTACGTGTGATGCCGTGTGTGATACTTTCAAGCTCATTGAATCACCTAGTAAACAATAACCGAGACACAATTGCAGTGTACACTTTCCGGACAAGGGTCTGTCTGATTTTTTTTATAAATATGTGACAGAGGATGCCTATGACCTGATGTGCCTTGTGTGATACAAATAAATACACAGTGAAAGAATAAAAGTAAGACTCCCCTACCCTGTGTATGGTGTGTGTGTGTGTGTGTTGTGCACAATACACTTTAGCACCTGGGCTGACTCTGAGAGTTTTTCTCTGCCCTAATGCTGTCAACTGGGGCCCTTGTGTTAAGACCAGACCAATGTTTATGTATTGAACAAATGTTTTCTCCTTGCAATAAACTAAAATATTTTCAAGCCTACGTGTGATGCCCTTTCTTGCAACATTTTAAACTCATTGAATCACCTAGTAAATAAGAGTCGAGGTACAATTTTTTCCTGTGTACACTTTCCAGACAAGGGTCTGACCTTTTTTAAAAATTGGCAGAGGGTGCGAATGAACTGAGTTGGGGAACTGTGGACTTGTGTTGCCTTGCATGTACACATGGTACATTCTGAACCCTGGGTGAATAGCTGAGTTTTTTTGACTGTGTGTTCTCTGGTCGGATAACTGAGTGGTGGTCGGATGTGTTGCCATGCATGAACATATTGTACATTCTGAACCCTGGGTGGATAGCTGAGTCTTTTTTTTGGCCGTGTGTTCTCTGGTTGGATAACTGAGTGGTGGTCGGATGTGTTGCCGTGCATGAACATATGGTACATTCTGAACCCTGGGTGGATAGCTGAGTCTTTTGTTTTACTGTGTGTTCTCCTGTCGGATAACTGAGTGGTGGTCGGATGACTGCGCACTGTTTTTGATTTAGATGGGCTGTGGTTGTACAGATGATGAGCCCCGCGGTTAGACGATCGAGCCCCTCTCGCCTACACCGACAGCACTCTGCTAGTTCGGGGGCGAATGCCAAATATTTTGTTTATAATACGAGGACACACGTCCTACCAAACATGTGAGCGTGTCCTAGGGTGCTTTTGCAACCCAGTCCCAAGACTTGTGTGTTCCGGACCGTTCGCTGTGCAATAAAAAAAAGTTAACCGGTTCTACGCACAGTGTGATCTGTGTACGGTGGGAACAATAAACTCTAGTGCCTAGACTATTTCTGAGTGTTTCTCTGTCCAAATGATTTCAACTAGGGCCCTTGTGTGAGGACCAGAGCAAAGTTTATGGTTTGAACAAATGTTGTCTCCTTGCAATAAACTAAAATACTTTCAAGCCTATGTGTGTGAATGCTGTGTGTGATACTTTCAGGTTCATTGAATCACCTAGTAAATAAGAGCCGAGACACACAATTGCCATGTACACTTTCCAGACAAGGGTCTTTTGTAAAAATGGGCAGAGGGTGCCTACGACCTGATGTGCCTTAAACACACGGTGAAGAAAAAGAAAGAAGTCTCCCTGTGTCAGTGAGGCAACAGTCGAACACGGGGCTTTTCAACTGCCCTCTCGGATAACTGAGTGGTGGTCGGGTGACAGAGCACTGTGTTTGATTTAGATGGCCTGTGGCTGGACAGAGGATGAGTGCCGCAGTAGGACGAGCAGGGCTTGGTTGCCTACATCAACAGCACTCTGCTAATTCAGGGGCAAGTACCATGCCAAACATTTTGTTCATAATACAAAGACACACGTCTTACATAAACATGCGAGCGTGTCCTAGGGTGCTTTTGCAAACCCAGTCACAACACCTGTGTGTTTTCCGGACCGTCTGCTTTGTAATTCACTAAAATGTTCACCGGTTCTACAGACAGTGTGATCTGTGTGTAGTGTACAATAAACACTTGTGTCTTGACTGTATCTGAGAGTGTTCTGTGCCCAAATGCTTTCGACTAGGGTCCTTGTGAGAGGACCAGAGCAATATTTGCGTATTGAACAAATGTTGTCTCCTTGCAATAAACTAAACTAATTGCAGAGCCACGGAGCGTAGATCGTGGATCTTATCGCCGAGTGCGGCGCGCGCCTTCTCTGTGACTTGTACCACAGGAGGCTCTTTCCTGGCTGAAAGAAAGGACACAGAAAACGTGGGTCAGTGAACAGTGACTGACGATCCGCCACAGGGCTTGATTTCACTCTACATTTGTGTTTGCACTCACCAAACTTTCCCCGTGGTCCGCACGACGCCAGGTCTTCGTACAAAAAGTAATCACTCTCAAGCAGAGCCCAGATGAATCTCTCCGCTCGTTCCTCTGTCTCGAGGCAGTGTTCGATGACCTTGTGCATCATCTTAACCAGATTAGTTTTACGGTGGTAAGACCGCCGGAGTAGATCCTGACCATCAGGTCTGTCGTCAGGACAGTATCCAGGAGGTCTCGAATGCTCACCAACCTCTCTGCTATGTCATGCTTGTAACTCTGCATTTCCTGAGAATACATAATACAGACGTGAGCTGTGTTACTCGTGAACTGTGTTACTGTGGCTGTGTGTGTTCGATAAAATGTTCACCCGATCTAGGGACAGTGTGATCTGTGTATGAACAAATGTTTTTCATCTGGCAATAAACTGAAATACTTTCAAGCATACTACGTGTGATACCATTTGTTACATCTTTTTTCAAGCTCATCGAGTCACCTAGTAAATAAGAATCGAGACACAAGATTGCCGTGTACAACTGTTACAGTATCCAGGAGGTCTCGAGTGCACACCAGCCTCTCTGCTATGTCGTGCTTGTAACTCTGCAATTCCTGTGAATACATAATACAGGCGTGTGCTGTGTTACTCGGGAACTGTTTTTACAGTATCCAGGAGGTCTCGAGTGCACACCAGCCTCTCCGCTATGTCGTGCTTGTAACTTAGCAATTCCTGAGAATACATAATACAGACGTGAGCTGTGTTACTCGGGAACTGTTTTTACTTTGGCCCTGTATGTTTGATAAAATGTTCACCCGTTCTACAGAAAGTGTGATCTGTAATTCCTGTGAATACATAATACAGACATGAGCTGTGTTACTCGGGAACTGATTTTACAATATCCACAAGGTCTCGTATGCACACCAGCCTCTCCGCTATGTCATGCTTGTAACTCTACAATTCCTGAGAATACATAATACAGACGTGAGCTGTGTTACTCGGGAACTGATTTTACAATATCCACAAGGTCTCGAATGCACACCAGCCTCTCCGCTATGTCATGCTTGTAACTCTACAAGTCCTGAAAATATATAATAAAGACGTGAGCTGTGTAACTCGTGAACTGTGTTACTTTGGCCGTGTGTGTTGCAGTGCATTGTACATGTGGCACATTCTGAACACTAGGTGGATAGCTGAGTCTAAGTTGGGTGTTCTTTTGACTGTGTGTTCTATGGTCAGATAGACGTGCCGCAGGTTCAGTGGCCGGTCAGATAACTGAGTGGAGGTCGGATGATTGAGCACTGTGTTTGGAGCACTGTGTGTTCTGGACAGCTCGCTGTGTAATTCGATAAAATGTTCACCGTTCTACGGACAGTGTGATCTGTGTATGAACAAATGTATTTTTTTCTCCTTGCAATAAACTGAAATACTTTCAAGCACACCAGTCTCTATGCAATGTCGTGCTTGTAACTCTGCAGTTCCTGAGAATACATAATACAGACGTGAGCTGTGTTACTCGGGAACTGTTTTTACAGTATCCACGAGGTCTCGAATGCACACCAGCCTCTCCGCTATGTCATGCTTGTAACTCTACAATTCCTGAGAATACATAATACAGACGTGAGCTGTGTTACTCGTGAACTGTTTTTACTTTGGCCCTGTGTGTTTGATAAAATATTCACCCATTCTACAGACAGTGTGACCTGTAATTCCTGTGAATACATAATACAGACGTGAGCTGTGTTACTCGGGAACTGATTTTACAATATCCACAAGGTCTCGTATGCACACCAGACTCCGCTATGTCATGCTTGTAACTCTACAATTCCTGAGAATACATAATACAGACGTGAGCTGTGTTACTCGGGAACTGATTTTTGTAACGTTTCCCAGTTCCCCTTCCCTGGACACTGCCACTTCCCTATTCCATCCCGCTCAGAACTACAATTCCCATTCATCAGTTCTACTTCCTGTGGACTACAGCTTCCCTAGTCAGGTCTCTAAAGAACTACATTTTCCATACCCGGACACAATTAGCCTGATTCCATTCACCTGCGCACACTCACTCTGTATATAAGCCACACACATCCATAGCCTCCTTGCGAGGTATTGTAAGTACAATTCTTTACTGAGCATTCTATCATTCAAAGTGTTGTTTATGGTCTGACCTCTGCATTGTTTTGGTGTATTCTGCATGTGGATTTCCCTGTTTTTGTACTTTTGCCATATTAGCTATTCCGGTTTGACCTCTGCCTTGTTTTGGAGTATTCGGCCTGTGGATTTCCCTGTTTTTGTACTTTTGCCATATTAGCTATTCCGGTTTGACCTCTGCCTTGTTTTGGAGTATTCGGCCTGTGGAATTCCCTGTTTTGTACCTCTGCCAGATTACCAAATAAACATTGTTCTTTTCTTCATTTTTGAGTCTCAT
>JACXGM010009521.1:5838-27560 GCA_016801145.1 Umbra pygmaea
TGTGTGTGTGTGTGTGTGTGTGTGTGTGTGTGTGTGTGTGTGTGTGTGTGTGTGTGTGTGTGTGTGTGTGTGTGTGTGTGTGTGTGTGTGTGTTATAGAATTGATAAAGAATTCACTGGTTTTAGTTACTTTTCGAATTCTGTGTTACCTAAATTGCACTCATTTGTTACTCAAATTGCACTAATTATAGTTAAACGCAAACTGAAATAACACTAATTCTTCTGTACGATTATAATGTTGGACTGCTGAGCACAAGGTTTTGAAATTCCTTTTGAAAAAGACTTCAATAACTTTTGTTTACTTTGTTGTTTGCTAAATGTAGAATTCAGTTTCCTTTAACATCTGTAAAACCAGTTAAAAAAGACTGGGCTATGTTTTGTTCATACTGTCTGTTTTGAAGCAATGATTGAATACAATACAATTTTGAAATATTAATTATACATGTTTTCTGTATTTTAAATTAATTTGTATTATAATTCAATTAATAGTTTCTAAAAAAAATACTTTTTATTATTATTTATTTTTTATTAATATTTTTTTTAATAATTCCAAAAAATAATTGTTAGTTGCAGCTCTATCTGTCAAAGTACTTCATAAAATAAATTTGATTGATTTACTAATATTTGAAACCCATTCTCAGACTGCAAAACAATAATCTAAGGTACATGACCTATTTCTTTAACTGCCAGTTCATAATAGTTTTATTTATTGGTGAGTCTCAAGCTTAAATTAAATGGGGTTTTTTTGCCCACGTTTCACGTTCAGTCTAGCAGATGAAATAGATCTGGCAGATCGATTTGCTTATATGCATTCTACTGTTTGGCATTACAAAGGCTTCACTAACTTGTGCAGGTCTTCTTGTCATCATTGAGTTTGAATCCAGGGTTGCAGTCACAAGTGAAGGCACCAGGGGAGGCGATACAGATCTGTTCACAATCATGTTTCCCCTCAGCACACAAGTCTATCACTGTATTATGAAAATAGAAAGACAAACACTCATTACTACTTGAAGGGAAAGTTGTGGTTTCACATTTCTATTGTTTGTCCTGAATGGTGTCACTAACTTGCACAGGTCTTCTTGTCTTTGTTGAGGGTGAATCCAGTATTGCAGTCACAGGTGAACGCACCCGGGGAGGCGTTACAGATCTGCTCACAGTCATGCTTCCCCTCAGCACACAGGTCAATCACTGTATAATAAAAACAATCAGACACTGGTTAATGCTTAAATGGAAGGTTGTAACATTCTCTACTATTGTCAACTCTCAAGTGTCCCAAAGAATGATGAACGATTCATCATTGTGTTATTAAAAGTTCCTATCACAAGGATAATAGGTAATGTTAAAACACTCCTGTTTTTAGGTGAAAATTCCCTAGAGAATATACAAACGGTATGGAAATGTTGTGTACTGTGATGAAGTCCACTACGCCTATGACCTTTAGGTATAACATTGGCTATAAGGTCAGAAAGAGCTGATTTGATGAACATACTAAAAAACAACGTACCATTGATACAAACTGTGAAACGGATTGGCAGACACAAGCTGTTGAACAAAAAAAGAAGCTCAAACCCCATTGAAGAATTTATGGGCTGATAAGGCACTATAAATGCAGAACCTGGTACCTTGTCAATAATCAGAAAGACAAGCAAGCAGAAGATATGCCATTATAAATGTAGGAAAAGGCAAGCCCTAATACAGTATATAATCCTGAGAACTCTGACACCACATGCTTGGGAAAATACTGCATATGAAAGAATGCCTCCCAAAAACAAGAATGCAATACTGGTTAACCATCTTTTTAAACAAGAACAAGAATGGTTGTTCTTTGTCTTACACACCACTGAAAAAATACTTAACCACATACTAGCCAATGAGTCCTCCTGGAGTTACAAGATATATTAATTTCTCAACACAACGATAAGAGTGTCAGGAGCAACAGGTAACAGTTTACATGTCCTTCAAATCCTTATAAAAGGATTTGAAAATATAATGCCCTTTAGCTAATTCTGTCAGAAATCCACTGCTCTGAGCTTCTAAAGGGGCATCAGATGGCTCAACTGTTACAAAGTCAGGCTTGTATTCAGAAGGTTGCAGGTTCAATTCCCAATTGGCCCAAATATCATAACAATAATGTAACTTGTAAATGTACACTGGAGTCAAGAGGCCACATTACAAAAGGGGCAGCATCATTAACTTCACCTGGATTGCAGTCTTCACTGCTGCTTCACACTACAGTATATGCTTTTTTCCTAACCCTAAACATTAAAAAAAATGACCCATCAAATCTCATCTCACAATACGGTCATGTGCAAAAGTCACAGGCGACCTATGAAAACAGTTTAAAGCTGTGTATGAAATAAGTGTTTATTTGCTGGTAAAAGTAAAATAAATATTATATTAGAACAAGATATGAACTTCATAATTAAAGTTGACTGAGGCTTCCTTTTAACAATGTAATGTAACATCCGGTCAGGTTAGTAATCTCTCTAGCTTTCAGGCTAGCAATCCCTCTAGCTTTCAGGCTAGCAATCCCTCTAGCTCTCAAGCAAGCATAATTGCCCTTAGGGCCTAAGTTCCTGCCCCTAGGGCTTCAGTTCCTGCCCCTAGGGCTCCAGTCCCTGCCCCTGGGGCTCCAGTCCCTGCCACTAGGGCTCCAGTCCCTGACCCTAGGGCACCAGTTATTGCCCTTAGGCCTCAGGTCCCTGCCCCTAGGGCCCCCCTAGTTGCCCCTAGGGCTCAAGTAGTTGCCCCTAGGTCACCAGTGAAGGCTCCTAGCCCTTTGGTCCAGGGTGTTAGCCCCCATTCTAGGGCTCCCCGTCTTCACAAGATGGCCGACAGCCCGCCTCTCAAGATGGCCGCCAACCCAGTTCCTTGGTGGTCAGGTGAGGAGGAGGAGAAGGAGATGCCAGCTCTCATATGAGGTTCCCCACACAAGATGGCCGATGGGCCTTTCCCCATGATGGCCGACAGACTCCCCAAGAAAATTTTCGGGGTGGCGACAGGACTCTGCACCCCTCTTTGGCACCACTGTCCAGAACGAGGACCTGATCCTACCTCTGCCACCAGGGTTTGGGGAAGACCCAGCATTGGAAGAAGGATCAGAACCTCTTGCTCCGTCTCCCGACATCCTGGATTTTCTGATGTCCGGACCCCTGCCTCCAGGACTCCCAGAACCGCTGCCAACAGGGCTCCCCGAACCCCTGTCACCAGGGCCCACAATTTCGACCGTCTCCGGACCCCCGTCGCTAAAGCCGCTGTCGTCCAGACCCCCAGCTCAGCCGCCGCTGTCGTCCGGACACCCTGTCCAGCCACTGCTGGACCTCCGGACCCCCTGCTCAGCCGCCGCTGGGCCTCCAGAACCCCTGCCCATGGCAGGGCTCCGAGACCCCCTGCCCGTGTCAGGGCTCCCAGACCCCCTGCCCGTGTCAGACCTCCCAGACCCCCTGCCCGTGTAAGGGCTCCCAGACCCCCTGCCCGTGTCAGACCTCCCAGACCCCCTGTCCGTGTCGGGGCTCCAAGCCACCCTGAACTTCCTTTCCCCGGACTGCCTGAACTGCCTTTCCCCGGGCTTCCTGAACCGGGCTGCCTGAACTGCCTTTCCCCGGGCCGCCCGCTATTCCCCCTGACCCCGGGCCGCCCACTGTCCCCCCTGACCCTGGGCCGCTTACTGTCCTTCTTGACCCCGGGCCCTTTGTTTTGCCTACCCTGGTGTTGTGGGCTTAGGGGGGGACACTGTAATGTCCGGTCCAGGGTGGACCGGATGATGGACTTCCTTTCAGTTTCTCCTCTGTTGTGTGATGTTTTGTTCCCTCTAGTGCTCCTTTCATGCATTACATGTTTTCTGTGTCTGTGAGGTGACGTCATATTATCATTGTTCCCAGGTAAACTCCGGACAACTCCGGCGCAAAATGAACCTAGGTGTCAATAACACATGGGTACCGAGTCAACCATTCTTAGGGAAATGTTGACATGCTAATCGAATGTGGCCAGTTTTAGTGTGAACTGATAATTACCTTACAACGCTAGTTGTGAGGGCATATCTGAAGTCAAAATAAATCACTATTTTATAACACTCCAAATATCTCCACACTTACATGACAGCATAATGAGAGTCACTACATGCAAACTGAAGCATTGAGAACGTTGTTAAACCCAGGCCAAATAGCTCCTACTGACACCCCAACCCCTCAAGTATTATCATTCCATGACGATAAAAAAGTGGGGTAGCCGTAATCTGTAAAGAGATCTTACAGAGTTCTGTTATCCTATCCAAGTCTGTGTTCAAACAATTTGACCTACTAGTCCTGAAAGTCCATCTCTCCAGAAATAAGTCCTTTACTGTTACTGCCTTTTACAGCCCCCTTCAGCCCCCAGCTGTGGCGTAGACATTCTATGTGAATTGAAAACCCCCCTTATCCTCTGTCTTCCTAATCTAACCTGGGACATGCTCAACAATCCTGCCAATTTACAATCTAAATTTGATGCAAACAAATTGTAAACAAACCAACTGGTAGGGATGAGCGAGTAACTCGGCTGAAACAAGTATCCAGTAAGGGTAATGTACTTTTTCCAAAATAATAATACTACAAATGCTAGCTGTGTCTGTGTTCACATCGTTCTGTGATAGGCCAGCTACATACAGAGCTCTGCCTCCTCACCTACACAGACTGCTTGCAGTGCTACGGTCTACACCCAAACGCGGTCTTGGCATCTCACAAGTAGCCTCTCTCCGCGAAACTACACCGGACGCTTTGTGAGAGCGTACCATCATAGCACCATCATTGTGGTTACTGGATGAAAATCTACAAACACCAGTGAAGCAACAGCAGTGATTTTCTTTGGTTTTACTTATAGATAATTCGCTACTGTCTACAACCACACACGCCAACCTGACTAGCATATCCACTCTGGATGGGTTTAATCTAGATTACGTGGACTCCAACAAATACCTAGGTGTCTGATTAGATTGTTTACTTTCATTCCAGTCTCATATTAACCATATCCAATCCAAAAGTAAATCTAGAATTGACTTCCTTTTTCACAACAAGGCCTCCACCTATGCTGCCAAACACACCATGGAAAAAAATGACTATACTATGAATTTTAGATTTTGGTAATGTCATTTATAGAACTGCCTCTACCTCCCTCCTGAAAAAAATCTGGTTTTCACCAATGCCCCATATAACACCCACCACTGTAACCTTCAAAGGAAGCCAATTCTAGCGGGCTGGTCTTCGCTACACACTCGACGCCAGACTCACTGGTATCACCTCATACATAAGTCAATTCGACGTAAAACCCCTCTGTACTTAAACTCTCCTCACCATTGCCTTACCCACCCGTAACCTGCACTCAAGCCGGAACATCTCCCTAGTCACCCCAAAATCCCAGATATCCTTTAGCCAAAACCCTTTCCAGTGCACAGCATGATATGACTGGAATGAACTACAAAAGTCTCTGAAACTCGTGAACACAATCTCCCTCACCTCCTTAAATCATGAGTATCAGAGCTTTTGTCTGATCATTGCACATGCTGACGGCACCCCTCACACACACTACCTTTATCTTGGCCAGGTCAAATGAGAAATTGTTCTCAACGTGCCCCCCTGGTTAAATACAGGTTAAATAAAAAATATGAATAAAACTAGTTGATTGTTTAGTAAATACAGTGTGCACTTTGTTGGCTAAGATTTGTTTAGTCGAGCAGCCATATGGCTGTGTGCGATCTGATTCCTGCCTATGTCACATAACTGCACCATTGCTAAAATAAATGCTACAGAAATAGTAGATTGTATAGTGCAACGCAATTTTCTAATTATTGTTTTCCAAAATGATAATGAATAAGGCCTAAAACCTAACCAGAAAAAATTCCTTTATCCACATTTGTTAGTTATTTTGCACACTGCTATACCCTCACCTGTACGTTAAATGTAATATATGTGTTATTAGACCTTTACAAAAATTCCTAAGAAATCCGTAGTAAGGAAGCATTTCATCAAAGTATCGGGTGATGCAAAACATGTTGATCGCAAACTATGCCAACAATGGTAAACATAACATAGTTTGACATCAAATATGATGTAGCCTACCACTTGCAAACACTACGTTTAGCTTATTTAGGTGTTGCCAAAACGCGGAGCTTTTTGTAAAAAAATTGAGCTAAAATTAAAACATTAAAAAAAGTATAAAATATATTTAAAAAATTGAAAGAGCAACCTGGTCAGCAACATTTGGAATGTTATGAAGTTTGAGCCATTTCTGTCAGTCAAAACGTGTGGGAGGAGATTGTGGAAAATATAATAATCAGAAGAAGTATGTCAGAGATCTGAACCAGGGCCTTCGTTTCACAAGAAGCCCAAGTAATGAATACAGAAATAGAATAAAAAATTACACAACAAAATGTATTGAGTAGTCCAAAAGGTAACTGATATCATGTTTGAAAAACCTGGCAAGTTAAAAAAAACAATGCAAGACCCAACAGTGCAGGTATGTATTTTCTTATGAGAAATTCAGAGAAGTACTTGCAACTATGGCATAGCCATAATGCATGAAAAAAGTACACTGCCACCAAGCTAGGTACAGGATCACACCGCAACCCCTCCAACATTAGCCTGGCACTGTCTGTGTCACCTGTTCCCTGTCCTCGAAGGGCAGGCCAAAAACCATTATTCCGGTTTCTGGATTAACATCTGTTGTGGCTGTTTTCTTGATATTATTCTTAATTTGTTCCATGCGAGCTGCCATGATTCCAATTTCCACGTCTAGGTTGTTCTGCACTTTTCTGGCCTTTCTTTCAATTTCTACTTGATTATATTTTACAAGTTATCATCGAATCCCGGAAGCTATCAAATTTACAATAAAGTTCTTATCCAGAGCTACATGACTTTAGATTTTTTCATCAAGCATCTTCTTCAAGTTATCATTCAATCCTACAATACGTTCACCAAATTTTCGCAGTTCTTGTGCCTGTTTCTCACTTGTTTCCATGATTTTTTGTGTTGCTTTGCAGCGTCTTTCCACCTTTCTCATTTATTTTTGCATTATATTTGGCATTTCTTCAACAAGTTAACCAAGCTGGATATAAACGTGTTCTTCTGTAAAAATTTTGATCTTGTTGTTTTTTCTTTATTATGTACATTTATCAAAAAAGAACCCCCGACGTACACACAACCCTACACACGACATGCGAACCGGAAAAAAACGGAAGCAAATATATAATTTATATATTTAGCTTAGCTTGTGATTTTTTTAGTTCTATGAAGTACAGTATGTATGCCTTGTCTTTCCCTGTATTTTCCCCACCTTGTTGTTTTTACAGACAGTCTCCATCCTCTGCAAGTGTTTTCCATAACCTCTGCAAACTGTGTTCGATAACCACACCCCTCAGGTAACACATTGATTTATGAAAAGCAAACTTGACGGGAATATGTGCAGTCCTTTACGGCAACTTTGACCCTGGCATAAGCACCAAAATGGGTGAAATGAGAAATGGCGACACCGCCGGCAGGTGGATGAAACACGTAGGCTACTGTAGATCTGTCTGAAACTGCAGAGCATTGTTTAAACCAAATCGAAATTAATTTGATTTAACTCTTATTAATAATATGAAGATGTCACAAAGCCATGCGTAAAATTAACAGCCTGCAGAGGAAAAACAAACAAAATAAAACAAGATTGGAACGTAAATGCAAATGAAGCACATATTGCACGTATTTGCAAAAATAATACTAAAATAATTATGTAATTATATTGGCATGTTATGTAATTCATCCATATAAATAATACGGTAAACAGAACAAAATCATGTTTAAAACTGATAATCTTGTAAATGTCTCTGTCTGGCGGTGCAGATAGATAGTCTTTATTGTCCATTGGGGAATATTGTTTTCATAGTATAAATGTCATAATCAGATACAGAAACATAGTGTTAATTTATATGCATTTTCCATTGTTCCATCGTGACGCATGTCTTAACAATTTTGAAAGGTGCAAGAAATTTCATTTGTGCAGAACTATTTTCCATTTACAATTTGATTAATACCGACATCTGTAGATTATCAGATACAATCAAATGGATGGTTATAAAAAGCCATGCCATCACAATGCGTAATGATGCACAAAATGTTCGAAAATAATAATAATAATAGCCTAATAATGCATATTATTTATTGGCGCCTTTCATAACACTAATAACAGGATTTCTTGCAACTGGCACTTTACAGATGGAATTGACTGACAGGTCAGGGATATCTCAGCCAACCCTTAGCCGGGTTATGCCAGGCGTGTTAGTCAGTATAATAGACTTGTTGCATAATTACATGAAGTTTCCGTACATGGCGGGTGAAAAGCTGCGCCACATATTAGACTTGATTGTGATTTATAAAGGGAAAACTGCATAGTTTCCCCTTTATAGGTTTCTCAGTTCCTCTTCCCAGAGAACTACATCTTCCCCTTCCTAAATCGCTCAGAACTACAATTCCCATTCCCCAGTTCATCTTCCCTGTGAACTACAGCTTCCCTGGTCTTGCCTCCTCAGAACTACGTTTCCCAATACCCGGACTCAATCACCCAAATTCAGTACACCTGCTCCCACTCAAGCAGAATATATAAGCACACACATGTTCTTGCCTCTTTGTGAGGTATTGTGAGTATTGATTTTCTCCATTCTGAGCATTTTATTCCGGTTTGACCTTTGCATTGTTTTGTTGATTATTCTGCCTTGGATTTCCTTCTGTGCCTTAGCCTGCATTCTAGTATTGTTATTCTGGCCTGACTTCTGCGTTGTTTGGTAAGTATTCTGCCTTGGATTATCCTCTGTACTTTCGCCTACATTCTTAGAGTGTTATTCTGGCCTGACCCATGCATCGTTTATTCAGTATTGTGTTTATGGATATCCTCTATACCTTCGCCTGAGCTGTTACTGCCTTGGATTTGTAACCCTGTATAGAATAAACATTATTGTTCCTTTTTTACCTTGCGATTATCATTACAACGTGCATGTGCATGGTTTTATAAATCTGAATTTATTTGTATACGCACGTCCTATATTTCGTCCGTACGCCACTTCTGACGCAAATCTACCGTTTTATAAAGGTTTGGAACTTTTGATCTGCTCTCAAAAAGGCTTAGTTTACCTTGGCCTATACTAGCCCTCAGGCCCATAAGCTTTTGTCTTTCAGTCAAGGACTTTTCATGTAAAAACAGCTGCTTGAGCCATAGTTACTTCATATTTGTATTTTTCTATAGTAAAAAAGTATGTCGCCATCATGGTGATGGCACATGGCTACTAATTTACAAAGTTTGATAATCTCTCTGATTTCTCACCTGTCTTGTTCGAGCATTGCTGTCATAACATCTACAACATTGGGTCATCTGGTCACTCACACTAAACTTGTCTATCCTCTTTTACCCACTCTTTTCAGATGAAATCCTGCAAATATTGATGCAAGCTCAACCAAAAACATGCACCTTGACCCCATCCTTCCACCTCTAAATCAACTCTGGAGACCTCCCATTGCTCACATCCCTCATTAAATTATCCCACCACTGGTTATGTCCACCTCTGACTTCAAGATGGCCAGAGTAGCTTCCTTTTATCATTACTTGACTATAGACCAATATCCCTTCTGCCGGTGCTGTCCAAAACCAACTGATCATTTTCTTTTTGGGGGTGGGGTATTTTAATAATTTGTAAAGGCATCATAGTAAGAAGCGGAGGAAGACAGAAAAGAACTCTACGGAGAGTCAGCCGAGCAGTGGCTAGAATCCCTGTTGCCAGGAGACATGCAGTTAATGGTTTTGGCACCAACTCTTCTTTTCTGTCTTTTTGATCAGTCACCTTGAACTTGGACCCTGAAATGTATACAGAAAACCGCTGCATGCCTGGTGTTGAACATTGACAGGTTGTCCCAAATCACTTTGCTCCTCCACTTGCTTCCAGTTTAATGTTAATTCCACAAAGAAACCATGGTGCTTGCCTTCAATTGGAACCTTGTTTCATCAATATAACATTGGTTACTGAGCAAGGGAATAATGGAAAACAATTAGGGGACACGTGCGCCTGCGGAAGTTAACCAAATGTATTCCTTTAACCCTGATTTCTCCCCAGTTTTTGTAACCAATTTGAAATGAAGGCCCTGCTTCAACACAGCAGTTCCCAGCAGACTTGGGACAGTCACTGTCAAGATATGTGGCTACACACAGCTTCAAATACATCAACGAGTTCTGATGGCTTGTAGTAGGCCTAATCACCAACAATGAGTCACACAAAATTAATACGCTGAAGTTGTGATGCCAGGGATATAATCTCTCACCAAATGTAAACATTTTCTATTTAGCAGACCCTATCCCCCTGGAGCAAGTTAGTGTTAAGTGCCTTGCCCAAGGACACAACAACATTTGGCACAATTAGGAATCAAACTGGCAACCTTTTGACTACAAGTCTGACTCCCGAGCCATCTGATGTCCACAAAAAAAAAGAGCTGATTGTGGAAATCAGTACGAACAAGGTTGAACACAGTCCATTCAGATTAATGGAGATGCATGGAAATGTTCCCGAACTTCAAGTGCCTTGGGGTTCACATCTCCAGAGAGGCTAGCCTGTCACTCCATACTGCCACTGTGGTAAAGCACGGCAGCAACTGTACAGCCATAGAGACTGAGTTAATTTGGCCTGTCTCATCCTCACAGTGTTCTACAAAGGCTCCATCAAGGCATCCCAGGCGATTTGCCAGGTGTATAAATGCATGGCTCTGCAGAGGGTAATAGTTTAGGTTGAATGTGTCAGAGCAAGCCAAGGAAAATCATTAATGATGCTAGCTAACTGTGTCATGGCCCGTTCCAACTAGGTCTACCAGACACTGCCAGTACAGGAGTGATCTCTCATAAACAGACAGAAAATACAATTTAATTCATAATACAATACACCCTTACACAAACATGGGTCAGCCAAATCAATCACCGGATGTGAATCCATTTGAACATGAGTTTTACATGCTGAAGAGGAGACTGAAGGCAACAAGTCTCAGAAACAAGCAGGAACTTAAGATGGCTGGAGTACAGGCCTGGCAGAACATCACCAGGGAAGATGTTAAGCAGTCATCTTATGCAAACGATATGCAGACGAATATTAACAATTATTACTTTATTCTACATTATGTTGAAATGTCCAATGTGTTTTGGTGCCCGGAAATAGAAGGAACTATGTACATAGGGTTTTATGATTTCTATAAGGTTCATCTGATTTGTATCAATGTACCCTCAAATTAAAGCCTACGGTCTGCACGTCAACCTAATTTTCATTGTATCCTTTCAAACTCTTAAGTACAAAACCAAAATATGGTCACTGTCCAATGAATGATAGAGCTCACTGTATAACATAAAAGCTATTTGTTAAAATAATCAGGTTAGTTAAAACTGAAGCTTGAGTGAAAAGCTACAGAAATGTAGCGCTCCAGGAATATGTTTGGACACCAGAATAAAACACTTTCAATTTTCAAAAGTTTAAAAATTTAGTTTTTGATATACCCAAAATCTAACACACCAGCCGTCTAAATGTACTCTATTGTTTAACTTGATGATAGCCTCACTAACTTGTGCAGGTCTTCTTGTCTGTGTTGAGTGTAAAGCCATCATTGCAGTCGCAGGTAAATGCACCAGGTGATGCATTACAAATCTGCCCACAGTCATGCTTCCCCTCAGCACACAGGTCAATCACTATCAGAAAAAACAGAGTCATTGATTACAGCTTGAAGATATGTTTGTGGAAGCTTGAAGTTTGTCTGGGTTTCAATTGTTTTGGGCAGGATGTTAGCCTCACTAACTTGTACAGGTCTTCTTGTCTCTGTTGAGGGTGAATCCAGTATTGCAGTCACAGGTGAAGGCGCCTGGGGAGGCGTTACAAATCTGCTCACAGTCATGCTTCCCCTCAGCACAAAGGTCAATCACTGTATAACAAAAAATACAGGTTACTTCTTGAAGAGATGGCTGTAACTTTGTGTCTAGGCGTCTGCTTGAAAAGAAAATAGATTAGCAATCAAAGGTCCAATTTTACTTAATTATTATTTGAAAAAATAGCCGGAAATAAAAGAAGAAAAAGCCACTCATATCTGTTTGGCCGACCAATACCAAACTCTGTAAAATGTCGACATTTTAGCAAAATATTTTGACATGATGATTATGGAGTTATAATCCTGTCTTTATTCAAGAGCACATTATTTCAATTTGAGATAATTTCACGCAGATATTAAGTTTACATTTTGTAATAATTTCCCTCAAAACCTTGCTCTCACACTCAAATAGTCACTGCTCGCGCTTGGATTTGCTTTGCTTGTGCTCAAATTTTCTGCTTGGACTCCGATATATAATATTGCTTGTTTTATTCAAAAGATATGGAACATTTGAAAACCTCACGGGTAGATGATGCATATGCATTTTGCCCTCCAGAATAGGGAGGAGGATGTGAGAGAAGCAACAAATTCCCCAAGAATCCACTGGTTCACCAACTACTTCTCTGATAGGGTTCAACATGTTAGATCTGAGGGTCTGTTGTCTGGAACTATGGACGTCTCTATGGGGGTACAATATGAGGGTACCATGTTCGATTCTTGGCCTACTCTATTCTCTGTGTATATCAATGATGTCGTTCGTGCCGCTGGTGACTCCCAGATCCACCTCTATGCAGATGACACCTGTTGCGGATTCTGGCCCGCTCGGTAAGCAAATGATGTCTGAGCATCAAAATAAAAGAAGGGTGAATTCTCAAAGCACTGATGAACTAATTTGAAGCAAGTGTTTCAAGGACAATACCGATCAAATCCAGCAGAGGGTGCTGGAGAAGGACATGGCTGGGCTCTTGTCGATCACCCCCACAAAGGAACACTTGACACTTAAATCAAAAATATTAATGGAAATACTATACACCTCTCACACAGCATTAAGGTGGACATACAGATGTAGGTACAATAAAGTGGTGGAAAAGGGGCGGGGCTGTACAGAGCTGTATGAGGTGCACTTCAGCAGGGAAAATTATCTTATTAAGGTAGGGAAAATTAGGTAGGGAAAATTATCTTATATGAATTGCTTTTTTTCATATTTTTTAAATATATGACCCCTCACAGACAGCTAGGCGTATGTAGAGAATGCATACTTTTCAGGAAAAGTAAAAAACCACTAACTATTAATTTCGATGAAAGTCTTTTTTCAAGTAATGAATTCATCAACATGTAAACGTTCATTTTTGATTAAAATTATATTCTGTAGATACGAGAAATAAGTTCAATAAAAACTTGCTTGTTATAACACAAGAAATAGAAGTCCCTGCCCATAAATCTTCCTGATTTGTTGCTTTCTCATGTTGTTTCGTTTATATTCACTCGTGCGGTGACCAGCTGGGCATTCGAAAAACAACAGGCATGGAAAACTGCAGAGAAGTTGCTTTCACGCTCAACCACATGACTTGCCATAATCTGTGTAAACACAGATAAGTGATAAAAGGTGATTTTAGATAACGTTTTACACAAAGGCGTTCTGCCACTATCTGATTCAGAATCAGAGGAAAAGGAACTCGATGATTTGGATAACGTTAAGGAAGGAATCGGAGGAGACGCTACTGACTCTAATCTGGACAGTGATTTTGAAGAAAGGAAAATTTGTTGTTCCGTCGAGTGTCCAGTTGAAGCGAACTACAACGAAGAGATGGAGAAAATCATGAAATTTGACTGCAAGTGTGGGGAGAGTCGAAAGGAGAACCAGGAAGTTGTGTCTTGTCTAGCAAAACATTTCTCTCAGAAATATATCTACACAGTAAGGGCAAACATGTTCGTCATCTTGAGCTTGTCCTGGGTGAGCAGTCTTCCTAACAAGATTACTTGCATCATTTCTTCAAAAGATATGGAGTTTGGGAGACAAGTGTGGACCTACACTGTGACAACTGCAGTGGATCACTTGCCCTGCACCTACATCTGACACTAAACAGAAACAATCAGTAAGAATATAGACTCCCATTCCATCACTTGGGTGAGTTCCCATTAACATACATTTTCATAGTACATTGATAGCCATCTCACTGGTCCCCCATGGGAATCGAACATTACATGGTTGTGACCAAGAACACTTACTTCTTCACAAATATAGATGATTATTCACAAAAGTGATACACTAGTATACAATTTGAACGTGTCCTCTAAACAGACTGAGATAAAATAACATATGCCTTTGCAGGGACTCGAACATACAATGTAGGTTATTACACAGAGCCACCTTAACCTCTACACCACTCTGGCTGTGCTTCTGGGTGAAAAAAATAGTGGACCCACTAAAGTTAAGAAATATAATTTAAAGGAAATACAATGTAACCTATTTATATTTTGTTCAATAGAATACAGTGATTGTATAGCTATAATTGTTTACAGATTATAATAAAAAAATCAAATACCTTAACTGAATATTATATGATTAGGTGATAATCCCTGTTTGGAAAAAGTCACTTCAAACAGACATTCTCATTTTACACAAAACGTTTACAATGCTTGTGCAAATGTGAACACAAACATGCAGCTTTTGCAATCGCTTTCACAAACGTGTTTCTCTCATTTTAGCTAATTATGGAAGGAGACATAAACTATTGACATTTGTAATAAATATTACACATTCTTGACTACAGGGTCAGCATCCGGTTTGGCAAATTGACTCAAATGAGGAAGTGCCTTAAACCTGCATTCTATCTGAATTCCAGCTGGGGGCAATACGTCTGGTTGCAAAAGAGCTCGGTTTCTGTAATAGTCTATGAGAATGAGAGACACTTCTCCTTGATTTATTACCCCAGTAAACATTGTCATAATGAGTATATGGTCTCAATAGCTCGATTTCAGCCTTCTGGAATATATAATGATGTTCATTTTTTTATTATGGTCTTGTTGATTTTAAAATGGGGCATTTAGGGCGTGGCTATGGATTTCGGTCGTACGACAAGACACTCAAAGGAGTTGGCAGTTCAGTTATTCCGGTAAGTAATGTTACATTTTGTTTTACAATTTGTTTTAATACTGTTTTTCGTTAGCATCCCAATTAATATCAGTTAGCTAGCTAGATTACTCCTCCCTCTTGTCTAAAATCATCACATCCACAAACAATATGTCTGCGCCTGTAACGGCAAATTCGATGACCCAAATCAGATCTTCACAAACCAATGGGTGACGTCACACATGGTTATATCCAGTGACATACACAATCTATGTTCTTAAACTACAATGTAAATGATGTTCTTCTGGATATGTAGGAACTAGGGTTGCTAAATGTAAGAACTTCCCTTAATCAAGCATTGATAACGTTAATGATCAACCATCGATTAATCGTTATTAAAATGTAACGTAAAACAAACTACAGACATCTTATAGGACACATATTACAGCTGAAACAGCAGTAAAACGTTACAAGACAAAATGCGGTTCCTGATTATGCTAGCAAAACAGCTCCTCTATTTAACATTTAAGCCATGTAATATTTGATTTTAGCGATGATATACAGTGCCTTGCGAAGGTATTCGGCCCCCTTGAACTTTTCAACCTTTTGCCAAATTTCAGGCTTCAAACATAAAGATATGAAACAGTATTTTTTGTGAAGAATCAACAACAAGTGGGACACAATCATGAAGTGGAACGAAATTTATTGGACATTTAAAACTTTTTTAACAAATAAAAAACTGAAAAATTGGGCGTGCAAAATTATTTAGCCCCCTTAAGTTAATACTTTGTAGCACCACCTTTTGCTGCGATTACAGCTATAAGTGGCTTGGGGTATGTCTCTATCAGTTTTGCACATCGAGAGTCTGACATTTTTGCCCATTCCTCCTTGCAAAACTGCTCGAGCTCAGTGAGGTTGGATGGAGAGTGTTTGTGAATAGCAGTTTTCAGTTCTTTCCACAGATTCTCAATTGGATTCAGGTCTGGACTTTGACTTGGCCATTCTAACACCTGGATATGTTTATTTGTGAACCATTCCATTTTGCTTTATGTTTTGGATCATTGTCTTGTTGGAAGACAAATCTCTGTCCCAGTCTCAGGTTTCTTCCAGAATGGTCCTGTATTTGGCTCCATCCATCTTCCTATCAATTTTAGCCATCTTTCCTGTCCCTGCTGAAGAAAAGCAGACCCAAACCATGATGCTGCCCCCACCATGTTTGACAGTGGGGATGGTGTGTTCAGGGTGATAAGCTGTGTATGTTACGCCAAACATAACATTTTGCATTGTTGCCAAAAAGTTCGATTTTGGTTTCATCTGACCAGAGCACCTTCTTCCACATGTTTGGTGTGTCTCCCAGGTGGCTTTTGGCAAACTTTAAATGACACTTTTTATGGATATCTTTCAGAAATGGCTTTCTTCTTGCCACACTTCCATAAAGGCCAGATTTGTGCAGTATACAACTGATTGTTGTCCTGTGGACAGACTCGCCCACCTCAGCTGTAGATCTCTGCAGTTCATCCAGAGTGATCATGGGCCTCTTGGCTGCACCTCTGATCAGTCTTCTCCTTGTATGAGCTGAAGGTTTAGAGGGACGGCAGGGTCTTGGTAGATTTGCAGTGGTCTGATACTCCTTCCATTTAAATATTATCACTTGCACAGTGCTCCTTGGGATGTTTAAAGCTTGGGAAATCTTTCTGTATCCAAATCCGTCTTTAAACTTCTCCACAACAGTATCTTGGACCTGCCTGGTGTGTTTCTTGTTCTTCATGATGCTCTTTGTGCTTTCAACGGACCTCTGAGACTATCACAGAGCAGGTGCATTTATACGGAAACTTGATTACACACAGGTGGATTCTATTTATAATCATTAGTCATTTAGGTCAACACTGGATCATTTAGAGATCCTCACTGAACTTCTGGAGAGAGTTTGCTGCACTGAAAGTGAAGGGGCTGAATAATTTTGCTCGACCAATTTGTCAGTTTTTTATTTGTTAAAAAAGTTTGAAATATCCAATAAATTTCGTTCCACTTCATAATTGTGTCCCACTTGTTGTTGCATCTTCACAAAAAAATACAGTTATATATCTTTATGTTTAAGTCTGAAATGTGGCAAAAGGTCGAAATCTTCAAGGGGGCTGAATACTTTCGCAAGGCACTGTAGCTGTCTTAGACACATTTTTTATGGTCAGCGACAAACCTCCCATGCCAAATAACAGCTCCCGTCAACAAAGTATGAACAGTTCATATCTTTGCTAGTCTTTGAGTTGTCCCAGACTGAGGAAGAGGGATTGATTAATATTCTTGTTTTTATCTAGCTCAGAGAACCGTGCAATAAAGGTCGGCATTAAGTGTAAAAGCAAACACGGTTCTTTCATCATGTGAATAATTATTCCTAGTGTACTAGCATAGTGTACTAGCTAGTACACTATGCAACAGCAAGCCAAAACCAAATCTAGACTGTAATGGTTTTAGTTTGACAGAATCGGATGCACCTTTTAGTTTGTCAGTCGTAACATTGCCAATGTCATATTGAGTGGCTGATATAACACATACCAAGGATATTTGCTGCTTTGACAAAACATCAGTCTTTTGGGCTTGGAAAACAGGCACTGATTGTGGTAGCTGCAACGGATTGCTCCCGGGTCTCATCACTTTGCAAAGCGGATGGATGTGGACATGGACGTGGACATGTAGCTTCTGACTCGTAACTTTAATGCCAGAAGGACTAGCAGCAGACTCAATGCTGATGCTGCTCGTGGCAGAATCAGAATGTGCGCCCCCTGGTGGTGCTTCATTGAAAATATACTCATTGCTAAACTATGATGTGAAACAACCCGTTGTTCGTTTTCGGATTTGATTGTATCGATAAAATTCTTAACGATCAATCAATCGATCGTCGATTAATCGTTAGCATCTCTAGTAGGAACATTACTTTTCTATATTTGAATAGACTGATCAACATCTAAAAAATAGCAGATTTGATTGAGAAATGTGACATTTGGCATAGTTATTAAAAGTACTTGTATCAAGTTCTCAAAATGAAATACAATGTACTTGTACTCGTTCCATATAAATTGGTATCGGCCCATTCCTAGACTTTACTAAACTTGCTTTTGAGCTACAGTAACACATTGAACAACACGTTTTTTGCTTGGGAATAGCTGGTTTCATGTAATCAGCACGTGGGGGGTTGGGGTTTTTGTAACACATTGAATAGCTAATTGGCCATCAGAGCAGGTCTGGCCGAGTAAAGATTAAGTGTCACCTTTCTACAAAAATGATGCACACTTTTCTCTGTCAACTTCTTCATGATCTCAGTCTGGTCTGGTCAGCACAAAGGGTAATTGTAAATGAAATCATGTATAGTTTGTGATTGTCAATCATTCCACGCATGATCTGACTAAATGCGTAAAAGGGTGCTGAAGACCTCTGTTGGAGTGACATTTTTCAGTACTGCTCTGAATCTGTACTTTCATAAAATGTAAAAAATATTAGTTTTTCTTTAATAACAAGCCCAGATGTAGGTCTTGTGTCATATACAGGTAGTGTGAGATTATCCTCAAAATAAGACCTGATTATTGCTTAAAGAGAAAGTTGATTCATGACCTGTCCTCCTTTTGAATAAAGAAAAGAGACATCTGGTGTCCAATCTACTTTAACAATGTTTAGTTAATTGATTGGTAGAAAAAGGGGCAATGGCTGGTTGTTGTACCAATTAACTGGCCAGGCCGACATGCATGCGTTTTCCACTATTTAGACTGATAATGGCCTTACTTACTTTTGCAGGTCTTTTTGTCATTGTTGAGTGTGAAGCCAGCATTGCAGTTGCAGGTGAAGGCGCCCGGGGAGGCGATGCAGTTCTGCTCACAGTCATGCTTCCCTAATGCACACAGGTCTATCACTGTGTAATAAAATCAAAGATATGGATTACTGCTTATTGAAAAAGATGTGCTTTCATATTTGGATTCTTAAATTGTATGAGCTCATGATTGCTTACTAACTTGTGCATGTTCTCTTGTCTGCATTGAGGGTGAAGCCAGGGTTGCAGTTGCAGGTGAAGGCGCCAGGAGAGGCAATGCACCTCTGCTCACAGTCATGCTTCCCCTCAGCACAAAGGTCAATCACTGCATCAGAAAAAACACAGGGGTTATTGCTTGATGATTAGGTTGTGGCTTCAGTTGCAGGCTTTTACTTGAAAAAGAGTTCAGAGTACCAATCCACCTTAACCATTTTCAATGAATAAATTAAAATGTACAGTAAAAAAGTAGGGGGCTCAACATAATGTAGTAAGCCAAGTCCCTGCTCTGCAAAACAACTATGTCACAGTGGCCAGGTATTTCCAACTTTCCCTGGAGCCCCAGAATGGGGCGGCACAAAAAGGTACGCTTTCTCAGTCTCAGAAAGAAAGTTGGCAATTGTGTAATACTTCCATGCATGTCCTAATTCAATTATTTTTGGCCTCACAAAGGTTTCACTAATCACACTGGTTTTAGGTCATCTAAGTCCCTGCTATCTAAATCCTCGCCTTAGCTTACTCATCACCATACCAACACCCACCCGTAGTCTAAGCTCCAGCAAGAAACATCTCACTGGTCACCCCTAAAACCAACACCTGCTTTGGGCACCATTCCTTCCAGTTCTCTGCTGCAGATGACTAGAACAAACTCCAATCAATCTTGAAAATTACTGACAAATCCCTCACTAACTTTAAACATCAGCTGTCAGAATTGCTCACTGACAATTGCACTTGTAAAGAGACCATCCCTAACTATGTAATCTGCTAAATGTTATTTGCCTTTTATACACCAGCATCTCTGCTCCACCACAATGGCTTAATTTGCATATAATCTTTTAAACATCTGACTGTACGTTTTGTTATTCCATATGTAAATCTGTGTTGGTCTATTTTGCTTGATCTTGGCCAGGTCACCTTTGTAAATGAGAATCAGTTCTCAACTGGCATATCTGGTTAAATAAACGTGAAATAAAATAAACTAACTTGTGCAGGTCTTTTTGTCATTGTTGAGCGTGAAACCGGTGTTGCAGTTGCAGGTGAAGGCACCTGGGGAGGCGATGCAAATCTGCTCACAGTCGTGCTTTTCCTCAGCACACAGGTCAATCACTGTATAAAAAACAGAGACATTGATTAGTGCTTGAAATCAGTTATTGTTAAATGTTCAGGCTACTTTAATTGATTGTCCTAATTATG
Source organism: Umbra pygmaea (assembly GCA_016801145.1). Classification (NCBI taxonomy): domain Eukaryota; kingdom Metazoa; phylum Chordata; class Actinopteri; order Esociformes; family Umbridae; genus Umbra; species Umbra pygmaea. Next base: position 26,008 of record JACXGM010009521.1, read on the forward strand.
AACACACTAACTTGTGCAGGTCTTCCGGTCATCGTTAAGGGTGAAGCCGGCATTGCAGTCACATGTGAAGGCGCCTGGAGAGGCATTACAGATCTGCTCACAGTCATGCTTCCCCTCACCACACAGGTCAATCACTGTGTGATTGTGGAAGAAGAACAGACACTAATTACCACTTAAAGACAAGTATGTGGATTTCCAGATTACACTTAAAAAAGAAATACACATTAAATGCCTCCCCCTGAATGAGTTTAGTCCCATATCAATCATCAGTCATACATTAGTCATCATTGGAGTTGCCAGTATGATCGCCAGTTCATAATTTTAGCCGAATTTCAGATTTGGTGCAGTTCTGGCACCTATTTTGACCGTTGGTACTTTAATAAAACCATTGTCAGACTCTGCGATACAAGTGTGAAATTATCCTATGTGTTGTGTCTCCCTCACCTCCTTTATATCACGAGTATCAGAGCTTCTGTCTGATCACTGCACATGCTGACCCTCCCCTCTCACACCATATGATCTAATGCCATACTTTGCCCCATGGTGCCTCTTCATGCATCAACCTACATAGTATCTTATTTATTGTTTGTCATTTGCACAATATCCCTTTGCAGTTATGCTTCATTAATTGCTCAATTGTATTTGCCTTGCCACTTTACATACAAATTACTTCATTAATTCATACTTCCTGTTGCACTAACTGTACATATATTTACTCTGAAGATCTGCACTTTGTATTTTTGATTCTATTTTTATTCCCATGTGTAATTCATGTGTAATTTCTAACATTAGGTAACATTCTGTGTTTTGTGAGCTGATGGACATGGAAGGTATACTTTTCTGATTGTGTCTTCACCACTAAGGGCCCTATTTTAACGATCTGAAACGCAAGTATCAAACACGAAACGCAAGTTACATTGTAGGAGGGTCCCTGGCGCTGTTGCTATTTTAACGACTGAATTAATTATTCTTGCGCCCGACGCATATCTAAAATGGGTAGGTCTAAAGTAGCTTCATTAGTCATAGGTGTGGTTTGGGCGTAACGTGCAATAAACCAATCAGAGCCCGGTTCCCCAAAACGTTCTTATCGCTAAGTAGTTCTTAACCTATTCCTTAACATCTCTCTTAACCTAATGGCACGGTTCCCGAAACGTTTGTACGCTAAGTATATCTTCTGTAAGTCACACTTTCGTAAGGTTGGTCTGGACCATTTGTAGCTCTCTCTTAGCGTTGTTTGAGCTCAAACCGCTAGTCGCCGCCACTACAACAATGATTTTATGGACATTTTATAACTATAATAAAATATGTTCGCAATGGATACAGGCCTATTTAGGAAATTGACTTTATTTGGTATCAGAACTAATATGTGGTAATTAGCCTAGGCTATTTTGTAATGTAATTAAAGCGTTTAAATTGTCAATCACTTTTGATAATTAAAGTCTGGCAAACAAGTTGGCTCTAAATGGCTAAGATCTAGAAATTTGTAAGCATGGTGGTGTCCAGTAAGCGATCAACTATGGCAGTGATCTAACGTGTCCTTGTATTGAATCAAA